>JANITW010000096.1:0-19522 GCA_027564335.1 Erythroxylum williamsii | reverse complement strand
ATCTTCTTCTAAGCCCAAGGGTAAGGGCAAGCAAAAGAAGAAGGTCCAATGAGAAAGAAGGCCCAAATAGGGGGGCCTAACCTATGAAAAAGAAGGCCAAAGAGAACACCAAGGAAAAGTGTTTCCACTGTGATAAGATGGGTCACTGGAAAAGAAACTATCCTATTTACCTTGAGTCCCTCAAGAGTAAACAAGATACATGTTTCTTAAGTTTGTTAGGAACTAGAAAAGTGACAGATTTATCTGATTCTTGGATATTAGATTCAGGAGCCACTAACCATGTTTGCAATTCTCTGTAGGGGTTCTAGCAAAGGAAAAGACTACCTAAAGGCCAGTTTCAAGTCAAGATAGTAGATAGATCCTATGTTTCAGCAGAATCAGTGGGAGTAGTTATCTTAGACGTTCCTAGTTGTCATAGGTTATATTTAGAGGATGTTTATTATATGCCAATGTTTGTAAGGAACACGATTTTAGTTTTTTGTCTAATAAAATTTGGTTATTCCTTATATGTTGAAAATGTTGTTTCAATAGATGAGAATAAGGATTTTATTTGTGATGCGATAATTAACTAGTGATTGTTCTGTAGAGAACCTATGATAGTCTCACTAAACACCACAAAATTGATAAAAACCAAGACATTCCAATCACTCTAGCATTAATTCTAAATATCTGTGGCACTTAAGAATGGGTCATATCAATTAGAAAAGACTTGACAGGTTAGTAAAGGATAGGATCCTTATGGGCTTGGATAAAGATACATTACCCACCTGTGAATCTTGTATTGAAAGAAAAATGACTAAGGCCTCATTTTCTTCTAAAGGAAACGGATCTGAATCTACGTTAGACCTGGTACATATAGATGTGTGTGGACCCATGAACGTACAAGCTAGAGGAGGTTATAAATACTTCATAACTTTATAGATGATTACTCAAGATATCGCTATTTGTATTTGATGCATAAAAGAGTGAATCTTTTGAAAAGTTCAAAAAATTCAAAGTCAAAGCTGAAAAGCAGCTAGGCAAGCCACTAAAACAACTTTGATCGGATTGAGGTAGTGAGTACTTATATGGAGAGTTCCAGTAATATTTAATTGACAATGGAATTGTTTCCAATTTTTCAGCTCCTCAAACATCTTAACAGAATCATATAGCTGAGAGGAGAAGTAGAACTATATTGGAAATGGTAAGATCAATGATGTTCTATGCTAGCCTTCCAGAATCGTTCTGGAGATATGCCATACAAACGACAACATATCTTCTTAACTTTGCTCCATCCAAATCAATGCCTAAAACACCTAGGGAGTTGTGGACTGGTCGAGTGCCTTCATTATGACACTTAAGGACTTGGGGCTGCCTAGCCCATGTTCTAAGACTTGAATCCACAAAGATAAAACCAAGGTCAGAAGTATGTTTATTTGTAGGATATCGTAAGGGAACTCGAGGGTACTATTTTTACAATCCTCAGGATAGGAAGGTGTTTGTGTCGACAAATGTGAACTTCCTAGAGGAAAAGTTTGTGAGAAATTACAAAGGAAGAAGTGAAGCAGTACTAAAGGAGTTAGTTATTTCATCCAATTTAAGAGTTAATATGGATATAATAGAATAAGATGTCGAAATTAATTCAAGAGTTGAATTAGAAGTGCAACCTAAACATCAAGTAGTGCCTAGAGGTTGTAGGAGGGTTGTGAGACATCCAGATAGGTATCTAGGTCTAGGATAAGGCTTTATTACGATCTCAGACTAAGAAGAAACGAATCTTGTTACATATACACAGGCTATTAATGATGTTGATGCAGAAAAATGGCTGAAGGCAATGGAATCAAAAATAGATTCCGTGTACGCCAATGAAGTATAAATCCTTATAAATTTACCACCGGATGTAAAAGTCATAGGGTGTAAATGGATCTACAAAAGGAAAAGAGAATTAGATGGAAAGGTAGAGACCTTTAAAGCTAGATTAATAGCTAAGGGCTATACTCAAAAAGAGGGTATAGACTATAAGGAGACTTTTTCTCCGGTTGCCATGCTTAAGTTTATCAGGATTCTTTTGGCCATAACAACCTATTTCAATTATAAAATATGAAAAATGGATGTCAAAACCACATTTCTTAATAGGGATCTTGAGGAGACCATTTATATGGCCCAATCAAAAGGATTCATTGAGCCAGGTAATGTTGGCCCCCATATTTTTTCTCTAGTTAAGCATGATTTAAATGAATTTTGAGGTTTTGATGGATTTTTTTGGAGTTATTATTATATTAATGTTAGTAAGATTATATGACATGGGTTAATTGAATTAAAGTGTTAAGGTAGTAATATTGCATGAAAGGCATTTTTGGAAGACCACTTAAGGTTAAAAGAACCTTAGGTTATAAGGAAAGGCAAATTGGACATTTCTTAATCATTACTGGCATAAATGGAAGAAGAGGTGTTGGCTTGTTTTTAAATGAAGAAGAAAAAACAAAAATATAAGAAAGGAGAAGAGAGTTTCGGTGGAGAAAAGAGAAAAAAAATCAAGCTAAGCTAGGTTTTGATTTTTTTTAGTCTTAAAGAGTGATTTTGAAGTTGTTCAAAAAGGGAAAAAGGAATAGGAGAATTAGAATCTCCATTAGAGCCAACAATCTCACTATTTGGTGATAATTCAAGGTAAGTTTGATTTTAATCTTTTGGATTTTTAAAAGGGTTTTGGTTCATAAAGCTTAAGAAATGTATGGGTTTAAGAATTCTAGGATCAATTTTAGTGAATATGTCTTGTGGGTTCTCTGATTTGAATCTCTATTGATATGGGAATTTTGTCTTTGATAAATGAAATCAAAAGAGGCAGGAGGAGCAAGAGTAGGAGCATTTTTTAGCAAAGTTTTAAGCAAGGAAATCAAGTTGGGTTACGGTTATACAATTTAGTAATAGGCCATTAATGTTTTCTTTTGAATGATGGAAATAAATGATTTCAACTATTTCATGAATGTACTTTATGGCTATTTTGAATGCTTTGAGAATGTATTATGTGTTTGGTACGAGCATATTGGGTTGATGAATTATGAAAAGATTGTGCAAGTGATTTTGAAAAGATGCTAACTTTGAAAAATCAAGTTTTGAAAATGTGCCATTTTGGGCAATAAGTCTACAAATTATGAAATACATGTTTTATGGGTTTGGTTTGGTCCATTCTGTATGTCAAGTGTAATTCGACTAAAGGCTTCTTCCGCCTGCCTGCTAGTGACATGGAGCTCCTTTATGGACTCCCTCATGTTAATGACTACACAAAACCACTATGTAGGATTTTGTTAGTTCGTTCTATTCACGACTACACAGGCCCATTTCATGGAAATATGTTTGTTCGTTCTATTTATGGACCTTCCAAACCATTTAGATGTGTTTATGTGCTCTTGATATGTTGACAAGATTGATGCATGCCTGATTTGCATTATTGAGAATCTGAGAAATATGTGCTTTGTGATTCAATGTGAATTTTTTTTATAATGGAAATAGGTATTTTCAATGGTTTTGCTTGTTACTAGTTATAAAATTGTACCCACGAGCTTTTAAGCTCACCCCTTTTTTGTTCCATCTTTAGGTAAAGAGAATGAGATCGAGTAACCAAGATTTGAGGCATCATTCTACTTTTGTAATGTTTCTGTATATTAAGTTAGATTTTGTAAAAGTAAGACTTTAGATGCATTTTGAGAATTATTGGGTTTGGTATCTTTTGTAATTGGGATTTTTGATACCTATTATGTAATGTGGCTTGGAATGCCATTAAAGCTTTGTAAACTCCCATTTTGTTGTTAATGAAATATAAATTGTTTATGGATGATGTTGAGTTAGAATTAGGTAGATTTGAAGAAGTTATAAACTTGAATTGATGATTTTTGAACATGAATTGTTGTGGCTTATAAGTAAGATGTTATGGACAAACAAATAGACATTATGAATAATGAGATGTAGTTGAATGTGATGCGTTTAATGAGTAGAGATTAAAGAGTTTAATGAAATAATATTGGTAGTTGAATGGTCATGTTCATAACATTCCAAGTTTGTACATTGAAAGTTCAAGTTTTCATAAGGGAAAAATTTATGTTCAGGCTTCAGGGGAAAATCTGTATTAATCTAGGTTGAATTGGCCAAAGTTGTCTCTTGAAAGTTGTAGCTTATCTTTCTAGCTTTTCATTGATATAAAGTATAAAATTTTTGGACAATGGAGTTGGGAGATATGATCATTAGAAGTTTGTGATGCTATTTAAAATAGACATTCAGGATAGCTATATTGTTTTGAAAATTTGACCCTTATAAAGGTAGAAATTGTTTTTAAGTTCTCATAAAAGTTGTAGATCTAGAAGTCTTCTTGAAAACGGTCTAAGAATGACCTTAATCCAATATTTGTAGTGAAAGTTATGCCCTTTTTACCAATACAGATCGGAAGAAGAAGGCAGGAAGGGAGAAGTTGCGATCTTGCAAAGTCGCGATCTCGGTGAGCTCTTTTGATCATAACTTTGTTGTTCGACCTCCAAATGACTTGATTCTTGAAGAATTGGATTCCTAACACATTTCTCTATCTCTCCATAAAAATTTATAGCTTTTGGTATTGATTCGAAAAAGATTGATCTAATCAAAGCAAGGGTATCAGTTGGAAGAGCATGAATTGGATATTTTCACTGAACATGCTTCAGTATTTTGATGATATCTTGATATGTAGAGCTCTAATTGAGATTATTCTTATTTCTAAATAAATTATAGATATATACATACAAATTATGTGAAGGATTCAAATTTTAATTTAGTCTCTAAGACTATCAATTTCGGGATGGAAGTTGAGTATAGTGTAGTGTTTTAGTCTAGAAACATCCCAAAAATGTTTGGGCTATAACTTTTAGATTTCTAAACCAAATTGAATGATTTTAGTGTCATTAGAAACTTAAGACAACGGGGAACAAATGTTCAGAAGAAGTCAAATTGAAATTCTAGTTGTAGGTTTCCCAAAATCTGTTTGGAAATAAAAGAAATGAGTTTGTTTTTTTATGTTTGACTAGTGTGTGCACACCACCCATGTGGGATGATGTCTAATAAGGGTTCATTGAAACAACCCTACAAGATAATATGCACGTTTAAGTCTTATGTTATTTTCACAAGTGTTAGGCTCTACAAACGGTGTCCAACAGTTGTGGTATTTGCATGTAAGAAATTTTGTTCTTATCTATTGGGCTCATATGTTATTGTGTTTACAGATTATGCAGCATTGCGATATCTTTTTACCAAGAAGGATGCCAAGGCTAGGCTTATCCGATAGTTGAAGTGGATCATGTGTAGAAAATTCAAGATGAATGTGTATATGAATATGTTCTATTTTGGTGTGTAATAACGTGAATGTTAGTAATTGTAATAGAGATGAAGCAAAGTGAGTTAAAAGAGAAAGAAAGGGATAGTATAGTATCTTGAAGTGAGGAGAATTAGGATGATAGTTTATAGATAAAGGAAAGGAGACAATGAGTTGAATGTGTGCTGAAATATTGAAGAATGCATAGACCTGGTTGATGTTTTGTTTATGGAGTTATGATCAACAATCTTGTATGATGTGTTTTATGGATGTTTTGAATTGGAATGGAGGTGACAATGAAGAGGAATTGAAGTAGGAATTTTAAGATATGCAAGAGATGTGTTTAATAATACACTTGGAAGGGTAGGAGTAAGGATTTAGTAAATCAGAAAATGATGGTGAAATGTCTTGTTATATATATGATTGAAGTAGCATGTAATGAAGTTGCATAAATGAATGTGAATACTAAAGAATTTGGTGTAAAATGATATTAGTATATGTGTAGAAATCATGGGAAATGTTGTTAAGTGAGATATGCTTCTCATATGTCCATTAGGCGGACTTCAGGTCTGTTGGGTGGACATTCTTGGGAATTCTGGCTTCACAGCTCCGTTCATGTCCGTTTGGAGGGACGTATGTCTGCTGGGCGAACATTCTCGGGACTTTTACCTAAATGTGCAATTTTGACCCTTTAAACGGCAAAATCTCTCTTTGAGATCTTTACAAAAGTTGTAGAACTTGAAATCCTCTTAAAAAATGTTCTAGAATGACATTAATTCAACATCAATAGAAAAATTTATTCCTTTTGTCCCAAAATCATGTATATATATATAAATTATTGACTTATTAATGTTTTCCTGTGAGATATTTAGGCTTGAATGTGATCTTGAATGAGCCTAGTTGATGATGAATTGAGCGATTAAAGTAAGGAAAGTGTATTAGGTATTAAGGAATGATTTATAGATGATGTTAATTGGTTTTGAGGCGCATATTGAGGAAATGTACCAGGGATTGTTATTGAGCATGTATTGTATATAATCCATATATACATATGTGCATAAATGAGTACTTATATAATTGTCAAAGTTGTGATGTGTGTAAATGTGTGTTGCGTGATATAGAAGAGCAATTAGAGCGACAACATCTAGACATTGTCGGGACTTCGAGATAATAGCTATCTGGAGCAAACTATGAGTAACTTAGATGGTCTCACTATGATTATTTGCTTGTTTAAATTATGTATTGAATTATTATGTGATGTATATGTATTGATTCCATACATTGAATGTCCAAGACGTTGGAGGTATGAATAACATTGGAAGTGCTTATTGAATGCAAATTTGACTGAATATGTGATTTCTCAACTTAAATGTTGAATGTTGGACTAAGGTTCGATGAAAAATGTAAATGAGAATGTGAATGTGATTGATTGAACATAATGATTGATTGAATATGTATGGTGCATTGCATTACATGAATGCATAAAAGATAAAGATAATTGTGACCAGAGTCGCCAATAAAAAGAGCTTAAAGCTGAAAACGTGCTAACAGCCTCTGGCTCAATATGTAAAATGAGTCATATATCTCCAACGGATAATGGACAGTATTGATGAGCCCGATATCTACAATGAATACGAGATAGTTAAAAAAGCACTCGGTCACAACAACGAAATTAACGAATGTGAGTCTCATGAGCATTGCATATATACTTGATGTATGTATGAATTGAATGATTATAATGCATTATTGAATTATGTTGAATGAGAAATGTGAAAATTATGTACAAGGTGTTTTGTGATGCTACATGATGATACTTGAAATGATATGAACTATGTGATTGCATGGATTGTTGTGTTATGTGATATGAGTGAACCATTGAGGATGGTTAACTCACAGAATTGGCAAAACTCACAAAAAATTGCACATTGACTTTTCAGGTTCGAGAGGGACAATATAGCTTCTAAGTTAATTTAGAAGAGAACTAATATTGATTTTAGATAGAAGACATGACTCAAAGGTCGGTCAACTGGTACTAGGGGATTTAGATAAATATTTGTATAGTTCCTCATGTATATAACATGTTTTGTATATAGAGATGTAAACTCTGGTTAGTTTTTGATAATGTACATATATGGATGTTGTTGTAAAGCCACAATGTACATATTGTTTAAGAAATAAAATGAGGAATTTGGGCTTTAGGCATGGTGATTCTTATGTTTTAATTTATGATGCCATGAGTAAGTGAAAGTGAAGTAGTTGGTACACCACTTCCGTCAGGGATGTGCTCGAATGTCGGAAGGAAGTACAGACACAAATATCTTATGGGAGTGGGGTGCCACACGATGTGAAATGATATTTACCTTGACCATATGAAGATCAGTTCTCTACTACTTATTCATCCATATCAATATTTCAGATTTAGTTATGTTTCGAATCTAAAAAAATCTCCAAGTATCCGAACACTTATTCACCTCAAACTTCTAAGGAGAAAGCTCACACTACTAGAAGTGGATTGGTGATAACGCATGAAGGGATTGAAGTGATCGATAGTGATGATGTGTGAAAGAGACAAGACGTCGGATCAGACAAGATTTGGATAAGTTTGAGAGAGAGAGAGAGACGGTGAATATACCAAGGATAAGAGTTAATTTAGGGTTTCTGCTAGAAAATTTAAATGATTTTATTTCTGCCCTTGTTTTCTAAAAATTCACATAAGCCACATGTGTTTTTAACGTGGCATCTAAAACCAACTAGCCTATCAATAATAACATGTGTATGATACTTCCTAATTTTTGTCCAAAAAAACTTAAAATTGAGTAGACTTGTAAATGTTTAGATCTTTATTGAGCTACTTAAAAGGTTTGGTCTTAAATTTATCAAACCCTAAAAAGTTTGACCTCAATTTATGCTTTTAGCCCCTTTTTTACTCTAAAGAGTTAAATTAAATTTTATCTTAAAATTTTACTAGAAAATCATGAATGATTTGAAATAATGAAATGTTTTTAAAAAGCAAGTTAACTTTATTCAAAAGATCAAGAAACAAGAATAATGAAAAAGGCATACCTTTGCAGTACAAATACAAAGCATTTGTATAATGTGAATGATCATGCAATAAATGATATAAGGTATAATATACCAAATTCATTTAAGAATCATTTCTTTAGTTGAAATGTCATAAATTTCTAACCAATGTATGACAATGTGCTCTCATAATATGTAAGTTGCATGAGATATTAGACAAGTAAAAGAACTGCAAAATCATTTTCTTTATGACCAATTAACTTTATTATGTGAATAGAAAATGATAGATAAACATACATGATAAGTTAATATTAAAAACACTAATATAATTAGATCTACTCTTCATAGACAAACTTGGGATTTGCAACCTAAGTAAGATCGATTCAAGATATGGGATCCTTTTCTATCATATATGAAAGGCTGACATATTTTAATTAACGGTCGTATAGTAGATATACCGAATTATCACTGCAAACCATAAGATATTATTACAAGTGATGAACAAAAATTTAGAGCTATGATCCAAAATTCTCATGATTCATTTCCATAAGTGATTTTTATTCAATTGTTCAATAATACAAGTATGTTTTGATCCTATCATTTCACCTACATTTAAAATTTCCCAAACAAATGAGAATACAGGTGAGGAAGTATGGTTACTCTCTGCCAAAGAAGAACAAATTAACTAGATGGTACATAATATTAGACAACATTCCAGAAGCACAGAAAAATGGGGATGCCTCAACATGCTAAACATTCTTCAAAGTTGTATACTACGAATAATCAGTGACACTATCTCCACGAAGACGCACCCATAAGCTGCTCTTTTTTGAATCTTCTACCTCGGTATACTTGTTAAGTGAAAACTTGTTTCCTGTACACAGACTCTGCAATATCACAATAAGGCCGCTAATCCCACAGTATCCCCATCATCAGTTCTTGTTTCTGGAGCAACAACCGAGTCGGAGTCCCGCGGCCTTGCTGAAAGTAGAATAAAACTTGTGATCACATTACTCTTTCAAGGACTATCTCCAAAAAAATATAACCTTATACTACAAGACATGCTGGCTAGTATATCTCCTATTCTTCCTCTTGAAACTATATTAGAAAGCAGATTGCTCAAAATAAAAGCAATAAAGTGACACGAACAAGAGCCTAGATGCTCTTGGAAGGACTAGAGGGATAAATAGATTAGGCAATTATAATCCATCGAGAGGGCTCACTTGTGACATTTGTTATTATATTTACACTTTTCTGAGCAGCGAGTGCCTTCAACTGGTTTCCAGTAGCTAACAAAAGCAAGCTTCTCATATGTTGTCTTTGTTCCTTCGGACTAGATGTCTTTCCTAAAGCTTCTTCGAAAGCAGCCAAATCTTGGGGTGTAATACAAGGGAGAGAGAGTAGAACCTGAGAGATAAGGACATTCTAGAGTCAGTTATTTGGAAACTTGAATCAGATGAAAATTTTCGTTCAAACCTAGTTTGCGCCAAAACTTGATTAACTTCATGGCATAAGAATTTACCTGTCTTGGGGCTAGATCTCTGTCACAAAGATACATGAAGATTTCTCGACATAGGCCAACCAGATCTGCACTGATAAAAGCATTTGACTCGAGTGCCAGACCCTTGATAATTGCTGAGAAGAGATCTTTAGAAACAAACTGACGGAGCTGAATATGATTTGTTGCTATTGCCAAAAGAACCACAGTGGAGCAGAAGGAAGAAACTTTTGTGACAGCTTCACCATCGGTCCATGTGAAGGCTTCTAAACAAATCTGTAAAGCTGGAAGAGCCAAGCTTTGGTGCTTCAAAATATATCTGTGTACCAATTAAACTGGGAAATGTTACAACTCAAAAAGAAAAGCAACTACAAACATTTCCAGATATTAACAGGCATTGCTAATTTATTGTACGCATACCCAACCATAGACTTTGATGCAAATGAATCCAAATCCTTTAAGGAACCAATGTCCATACGGTTCGCATGCCCTGAATGTTCTAGAGAAGGAAGTCCAGTATTCAATGCCGGTGAAGCTATTGTTGAGAGGAGTAAACATATCTCACGAGTTAGATCTCGAAGCAGTCTCTCCTCCATTACTTCCACCTTCAAATCTGATCCCACAAGAATGCCGTTTAAATCTGGAACCTTTGCCTTACCTTCGTACAGAAGACTGGACCAAGAGAAGCTAAGAGCTTGTTGCACATGCATGAACAATGGAGATAGGAGCTTTTCCAGCCAAATGTCCCACATTTCCGGCGGACAAGATTTTACCAAATGTATCAGAATGGAATGAACAAGCTGTTTTATGTGCCTGAAGTCCATTGACTGTATGTTTTCCATAAGTGCCATGCTAACAGACTGACTATCCAGACATTTAAAAAATGTATCCCCAATAGTTGTAGAGAGACCTAAGACATTGTACCTAGAATTATGGAACGAGGATTATGCTCAAGATGACAAGTAACAATAGCCATTGCATTAAAGGACAAGCTTGTAAACATCAAACCAGCTGCAACCACACGTACAAGTACATATACAGAGAGACGTAAGAAACATGACTAATTAACAGAAAAGGTAATTATTTTACAGCAATGATATCCATTTTGAAAGCTTCACTTCACAAAAACACATGATTTCAGAATCCCTGTGGAAAGAGGAATTCAGCTAATATATTTCATCTATGACAAGCAAATTAGACCTACCAAATAATAAAGAGACAATTAATAGAGGCTCCACAATAAAAACAGCTGTATCCTTGATCAAAATAAGTTTTCCTCTGGTAGCAATAATTCCAAGGAAAAGAATATGATAAACAACATTAGAAAATTCACATCATAAAGTTAAAATCACTGCAGAAGCAGCCATATTTACCCACTGTCTCGAAGACCTTTTAACCAATTTCGAATATCAGATTCACTTGTTTCTACATGCCCTTCCTTAGTCAAGTCAATTTGAGATCCATCTGCGAAAGTTAAACCACTCTTTGACATTTTAGGATTTCCTTCCCCAAGAAAGCTATATCGCTCAACATCACTCATGGTCATGGCAGCTTTAACCTCGTCAGGAAGTGCTTGCATTATGGTTGGAGACCATAGCGAATGTATAGAACGGAGCAACTGAAAATTCACATGCAATGTCAACTTTGAACTACTTATTACTTTTAAAGCATAATACTACCAAAAGTACATACTTTAAGCAGAGGAGGCAGCATCCAGGACAAATGAGAAGCCATTGGATGCAAGGTACTTTCTGTAAAGCTGGGCTGTAGATTCATATTGCTCCTCTTAACTCCACTTCTCTTGAGTGCCTTCTCAAAGAATGTCACAATGTGAAAAAGGGACCACATAAATTTTGTGTCAGAGAACAAATGAACAACACCAAATGGTTCAGACAAATAATTAGTCTGCCACCCTGGCTGTGTCCACTGTTGACTCAAAGGTTCAAGCAACCAGGCCAACACTTCTTGCTGTTGTTGAATCCTGCATTAAGGAACTTGCGAGTATTGAAATTGGGTACTTCATAGAGATGAGAAAAAAAAAATCATATGGTCATTGTAAGCAAGAAATTACCCAGCAGTGGAAGCCATAACAAGAAATGCTTCACCAAGAAGATTATGTTCACTCCGACGTAAACAACCTTCCTTTTGCATATAAGCCATGGTGTCAGCTATACCCTACATTGAAACAGCAAGGAAATGTCAACTTCAGTTATTCCTATGCTTATAGGAACTTTATTTGTACAAGTGCCAAATGATCTGGACCATTGGTTAGATAAAGCTTATAATTACATGCATTAATCAATAAAAGAAACATATGTTGCTATTAACCAATTAAAAGAAGATGCTATGATTTCCAAGGAACGTTATTCAATCTCTTTCTATGGACTGTGAATGTGGGCTGCAAACCTCAATAAATCATAATTGTTTAGTAGCTTAAGTACTCATCTGCAAGAGTTCATTAAATGTCAAAGGATATGCCAAAAGACTTTTTATCTCTCTCAGTTTAATGGAATAAATTCCTACATAGAAAATTTGCTCCATCTTTATCCCCTGATAGCTACAAAGTAAATTCATTCACCAGTTAGTCAATGCTTGATATGATTTTGTCAGCCAAGTGGAACAGAAATATAAACAAGAGAAGATGGACAGGTCACCTTCATGTGAGGCAGAATACTTTTATCAGCAGCTTTGGCTATTCGAATAAACGATGTACATATATGCAGCCTTGCAAGCCTTGCACTACTTGTTGAAGGATCCTGCCCAAATACAAGCATCATGTCTATTCTGGTCCATTAGAAGAAATGTTAACTGTGGGTGTAATAAGCAGTTCAACATTAAATAAAACCTCAACAGCAAAGGGAAGTGAAGTCAAGAGCTCAAATAGTTTGTTGATAACATTGCCAACTGCTTCTGGGAAGTACTTCAAAAAGGGACCCAATGCATCTAAATAGTGCCCAAGGACTTCCACAAGAGCTGGCTCAGTCCATTTCAAAGACAGAAGTTGCTGAAGTAAGCCTTCAATTGGGAAAATCAGAGTTATTTTTAGTATGTTGTCATGTTAAGACCTAAAAGTTCAATTAACAAAAAACTATATATAAAATGTTGCTAAAGAGACCTTCAAATATCCTGCATAGTGCAATATGAACTTCAGAACTACCCCCAGAAAATTCACTTGATCCGTCAAAAATGGCATTCACGACATTTTCAAGACCTACTTGCATGCTTTCCATCACAGCCAAGTCCTGAAAGTTTGAACAGATATATCTTCATCATAGAAAAACATCTAATGAAACACAGTGAAGCTTGTATTGCACCAAGCATTCAAAGTTTGCAAGCCATAGATATGAGCAAATTTGATGAGAAGATTTCGTAATGGCACCTTAACTGGTGTTGGAGAAGTCAATAGACTCTGGATGACCGATAGAATTCTTTCAGAAACTTTAGCAGCAGCTATAAGGGGCTTAAATGAAGCAATAAACCTTATGAGCTCAGACTGCATTAAAAGGTATTGCACAAAAAAAAAGAGTTAATTCGAAGAAAAAGAAAGAAAGATGGACAGGGAAACCATACAACCTTGCAACAAAAGTAACAAGTAGAGACAAATATTAAGTTACCACAGAGAGCCCCAACTGAACCACTAGAAAACAATCAACAAAATAAGGAATTGTCTTAATCCATAGAGAAGAAGCAAAACAAAGTTTACTGTCAAATATAGTATTGTTCTAAGCCATAGAGAAGTAGAACAAGTTTACTATGAGGTATAGCATACCAGCTTGGAACGATACTGGCCAAAATCACCCTTTCCTTCAAAATCATCACTCCATAATTCCAACGCCACCGAAAGAGAAGTCTCAGTTGATAATTTTTCCTTCTTAAGCAACCGGTGGAAAGAAACATCCAAAATTGAACCACAAATATCATCATTTATAATATTCAAGATTTTTGCTTTTTCATTGTCAATCTGTCTGGAAGCAGATCCCTCTCCACTTGTATGCACTGTAACCTTTGACTTTGACAGTAGATCTCTCATTAGCGCCTAATAAGACAATAAATATGAAAGACATTCATAAGGATCCTTGTGGCTGAAGCTTAACTCTTAATATATAACAAGAAACGCAAAAATTTGGACATACCACCCAAAAGAGAAGAGATTGATAATGAAGAGCTAACTTAAAATGTTGAAAGAAGCCCAGCATCTGAAATAGTTCAGAGTTCATTCAAAAATTCACTATATTATTATGAAACCGTTTAATTTTGAACGGTAAAGGAAGTGTTATTACCTGATGCAAATAAAGAGAAAGCATATTACTGTCAACAGAAATGCACTGCAAGTTAGAAGAGCCCAAAGAGACCATACTCTCACATATGAATTCTGCAAACTCAGATTCACTCTCATCTACAGCCCTCCCTGCATTTTGCCCAGATTTGTACAATATTTCTCTGGAGACATTCATCAAGATCTGAAAGATGCTACTCATGACTGAGTCAAATTCAGAAGCAGAGGCATCCGCAGGTCTCTTCCTGCAAATGACCAATTCACAAATTACACTAATAATGAGAAATATTGTCGCAAGAAATGTCGGCGAGTAAGACAATAAACATATTATCTTACCTTGGGGAGACAAGTTTGAAAAACTCACAAGCATGAAGACGGAAGTCAGGAGATGAAAGTAAGAAACCGCACCTGCATAAACAGGGATAAAATAAAGTACCTCAAAGTAAATGTACACTAAACCCATAATTTTTAGAGTCCAATTATGTTATCATACCCATGGATTATCCCATATTTAGCTAGATCAGGAACAGGGGCCCACTCAGCATATGAATTAACAGCATTTAAAATAGCTGTCACAGCAGCTGCATGCTGTCTTGCAATGTTTACTTGCTGCATACCTACTTCATTTACAGCAGCTCCAAAGTGTCTTTCCAGTAACTGCCAAAGTTAAGGCCTCAGAATAGTTTCAGGAATAAAAAAAGATGAAGAAAGGAATATTGGAGGAAAATTCCAAGAAATACTCTGTATAATAGAGGTAAAATTTCTGGCAACGACTGAGTAAGCCCCCGTAACAATAACCTTCGCCTATCACCTGAAAATAAATGCATGATAAAGATGAGAAACAGAATATAACTGGCAGTAAAAGATTCGTCGGCAACTTCCTGCAGGCTGCAAGAGTCACACAAAAATTGCAAAGTTCAACTTAGATGAGAACCTTTGAATTTCTAACTTAAACCTTCAACATGTCAACATACACAAATAATTCATAGCTGTGGCTCTGAAAAGAAAATTTTTAGCATTACGTTCGACTCAAAGCTCATGATATTCAGTTCCGTGCTGAGACATCCAATGCTCACCCAACATACACAATGCAAACTGAGAATAAGTACACTAAGGCCAGTTCATATACCTTCCAGATCTTCATTGTGAACGGTGATATCTTCAGGAAGCCACCTCAGCATCATTGCAACCAACTCAGCCTAATTCAAGAAAGAAAAATCAAGGGCAAGATAACAATCCATATTCAACCCTTCTGTATAATCAAGAAAAAGATGCAGTTGCAAAATAATTGAACTTACTTGCATGGCACCACTGTTGGATAAGGAAACTAAAGATGGAAGCAGTTGTTGCCACAACTCTACACCTTCTATCCTAACAATCTATTTAAAAGAAAACAGGTAGGTACCAAGTTGATTAAGCACAAAGACAACATCAAGAACAATATGGTAAGAACCTCAGCAACAAGGGCAGCTGTCTGACTCTTCAGTGCCCATTCTTCAGAAGTGTTAGCAATCTCAGACATTAACTCTACAGAAACATTTGCGAAGTTCCTCCGCTCTACCGGGCTTAATTCTTCCCATCGCAAGCGGACCAAATGCTGCAAGAAAGAACATATCTTTAAGGCATGCAGCCATAAGACTGTCAAATAGCAGAATATATCAAAAGGATAAAAATTATGTCTATGGAAAACACCACCACAGTATCATGTACAGTATCAAGTTAAAAGCATTGATTAAACGTTAAAGCATTGATTAAACGTTGTTTCAGTGATGCAGACATTTCCTAAATCATAAGATTTGTCAAACAAGGCTAAGTATGAGGAGCATATAGCCATGAAAAACCAAAAGCAACTCAATAACCATCAGTTGTTGTCCTTCGTTATTGTAAGGAAACCATTCAACCCAAAGACTTAAGCTGATGATAGAGGCCAATTAAACGGATTACATATTATTGTAACACGTCCCCTCACATGCAATTGTGAACAACACAATATATGACAAATCCACCAACAAAAACAACAATATAAATTCATGAGAAATGTGGGTTGTGCAATGTGAACTTGAGACCTCTTGGTCACAAAAGGCTTTGATACCATGTAAAGAAATCATTCAATCCAAGCCCATTAAATGGATAATAGATTAGTTTATTGGTAAAAATTTACAAAAATTTAATGAAGAGTAATCACAGCTCAGAAGTTTCTCAAGCAACATCATGAAACTTACAAAATTGAAGACTTAAAAGCATGCCCACATTACTGTCAAATTCATTCTCAAATCCTATTTAATTCATCAGAAACTGAACTAAAAGGAAAGCATTTCACATGCAATTGGGACAGTTTACAGCTACTTGACAAAATATTTGATAAACAAACGAAGGTTGTAAATGAAGGCATCACATCAACCAAACAACACAATTTGACAATGGCAAACTTAGATATCAACTATTGCCATGTCAACGTCATAAAAGCTGATATGATCAACTCCCTAAAAAGACAACCATTCAATTGCCTGCACCATTTTTGTTTTGGCAGCATCAGTGATGAGACAACTAAAGACTGTCAAAAGGAGTTTCTTTTTCAAGTAATTATTGCTCAAGGATCAAATTTTTCTATAGCCATGTACACTACACTATCATCACTAAGTCATCCTAACACTATGTCTCTAGACAATTAACGACTTTCAAAAGAAGTTCATTTTTAAGTTAATCTTGCTCGAGGACCAAAAATTTTTCTCTAGCCACATACACTATCACTATGATTGCTAAGTCATCTTATCAAAAGGCATTAAAAAATCGCACACTAAGCTAAAAGGCATATGAGGTCAAACCTGCAGCATTTTGAAAGCATGCAACCGAATTTCAGAAGACCAATTGCTTTTGACAAGAAGAAACGATGTGGTAGCCAAAGCTCGCACATCTCCAGTTTTGACCTGTAGGTTTCCACAAAAATAGGTATATATATATATACATATGTTAAGCAATATAATAGCACCAGGTATGAGCAAGGGAATTTCATTAAATCAAATATAGCTAATAGTTTAACATAGAAGCAAGTTTCAAGATACATCCCTTCAAGACAAGAACAAAAGCAGATTTTAAGCCACTACTTCTCAGGGTTTGTTGACCCGAAGACAAGCAATGGCATGAAAGTTAATCGATTGTTGGCATTATGTCAAGTTTTTCTAAGCCCCAAAATAGCCTATTGAAAACTCATATGCAATTTCTGGTGAACTTGGTGCAGCATAAAAAAACCAGAAACCTAGTAGACGTAATTCTTTTGATAAAGCCTGTATCTCAACTTAGTTCTGATCCAATGACTTTCTTGATGACTAAATATAACAACTAGAAAAAACAACGGTGAAAAATAAACCTTGTTGATAAAGCCTCAGAAATCGATTTTAGTTTTGATGTAATACAATTTTCAGCAAAATAAACAGCGACCCCTTAAACCCCTTTTTCCAAAACCCCTTAAACCCAAATCAAAGGATTCATAATTTACACAAAAAGATGGAAACCTTACTACATTCAAACAGTTCGCATCACTCAAAATTCAAATTTCTGTCAATAAACCGATGGAACGAAACACAAAAGCACCAATCGGAAACAAACAAATAAACAGGTCAATAGCCACAGAGAAGAAGGGAGAGTTGAGAGCAGAATGGTACAGAGTCTAGGAAAGAGACTGCTGCTTTGCGAGTGTCAGGGCTTGAGCTCCAGTCAAGAGCGGTCAAGATAGCTCGAGCCACATTGTTTGCTACGTTATTGGTGTTACTCTCGTCCATACCCACCGATAAAGATTCCTTTAATCAGCTTTTGATGGGTTTTGAGAGAGATGGGGAACCTAGATAAGTTAATGATCAACAGTTTCCAATTATGCAATAAGAGCTATTAGAGTTTGGTATAGAGGAGAACAGAAAGAAAGGCAAAGAAACTTCAGGAGCTTTGTTAGTATGGAACAACTTATGTTGGAAGGCTTACTATACGTCCTTCTCTTTTGAGCGAGGTTTACAATGACAAGCTTCTGTATTGCTTCATCACAATGTTCTTTTTCTGTAATCTTGTTTTTATCCCTTTAAGCTTTTGCAATTTTTTCTCGAGTTTTGATATTCCTAAACCCTTTCAGTTTGCGCACAGAACCAATTCCGAACCGTTTCAAACTTTGATATATATTTTTCCACACCAGAAAACACTGCATTACCTGGCATGAAATATATATATATTTATCCATATACGTGTGTACCCATTTTCTAAATATTTTAACAATTAAATTCTCTTTCTTGTTTTCTTATTAATTTATTTTTCTAAAATACTTTCACAAGTCTTAATGTCCTTACGCGGCTCTCTTTAGCATATACACTCTGACAAAATTAAAAAATACTCTACAACATATAATTATGTAAAGTTAAAAAGCATATTTTTATTATTAAAGAGACTATCTTAAGCTCTTCATTGTGAATTAATTGAAGAATCTAATGGGTTATATTAAATTCTTAACATTAAGATTAAAAGAACAATTAAAAAAAAACTATCTCTTTTTTGTAATACGTAGTATAGACTTTATTATGTATTCAAAACCAACATAAGATGATTAAAAACGAGGATAATGTGGAATACTTGATTTCGGTTCCATCTCTGATTCTGATACCGATTCTAAACTCTAAACATCTTTGAATCTCTTGGAACCTTTAAAGAAAGTGTTTTCCGACACGTGGTTTAGGTCTTTCTATAGTTTTCTCAATATGTAAGCTCCCCTAATGGGTCAGGAATTCCTTATGTTTACGATTGCTATGAGCAATTGCAGAAGATCTTAATCTATATATAACTTCTATATCAGGCTTCTCTATCATAAGGCTCGTATGAACCAAGTCCACACTAAAAGGAATCCATTTTCTACACAGACTTTGACCTATCAATCTAGATCATTTATTGGGCCACCTTATTATCTTTATCTGGATCAAATTACATAACTTAACCGATAATTCATTTAAAACTAAAAATACAATTAATGTTATCCAACTATATGGAAAGGATAAAAATGTCCAACAATCTCCCATTTGGATAAGCATTAATTGTAGTTTTGACTCTGGTTTAAAAATAATTTTAAAACTCGGTTAAGTTATACTATTGTGATAGTCGACTAGGTTTTAAAAACAAAACATTTGATCCAAAGATAATGAAAGTCCATCATTCTATCCTGCAAGTAGGGATGGCAATGGATAGGGTTCGGTTTGAGTTTTACTCTACCAATATCCATATCCATTTTTTATGACTCAAGCCATATCCATATCCATATCCATCAGTTTTTACGATTTACTACCCATATCCAAATCCATTGGGTTGTTCAGGTTTTTGGATATCCATCGGGTTGTATAGCACATAAAAATATAACTTCTAAATAGAAAATATAAAGAGTAGATTT
>JANITW010000091.1:33604-59214 GCA_027564335.1 Erythroxylum williamsii | reverse complement strand
GCCCATGATTTTGGGAATACCGGCACTGTGTTTCTGCTCACAGCATCCAAAAGATTGTAGTTCTTCCTCTTCTCAGGTGTCCATGTCCCAGGCTCCACACTACATGGATGTATGTATGTATGTCAATTAAATTCTTAAACACAACCATTTACTGTAATGTATTTAATTTTATATCTTGTCTACTTACGCGACTGCAAAAAATGAGTGACCAGCCAAGTGATAGGTCTGAATGGTCTTCTCGGGATTCTCCAAGATGATCTCCACAAAGGTACGGAAGGTCACGTTCAGGACGTTGGGCTGTGATACGATCTCACCAATCTTAGCTGGGGGGTCATCTGGTATGACATCGTACTTGAACACCTTGTCTGCAATTCCATAGTATTCTGCAAGCTTGAGTGGAGTTGGTGGATCTACGTGAGAGACGCCATTGAATGCATAACGAAGCTTGCCACCTGATCTGTTCACTGAGCTCACCAACTTGATGGTTCGAGTAATGTTGATGGCTCCATAGTGGAAAGAGCCCTGAGGGTTGGGCCTGGCAGCACTGGCCGTTAGGTTCCAACGGAATGAGCGGAACTGATTGAGAGACCATGCCCATCCAACAGGTGCCTCCGGTATCTCCGATGATGCTGGACCTTTTCCATTAGTGTAACGAACGATACCCTTGCTCGTGAGCACTTTTTTGGTAAATCTGGTTGAAGCCACCATGTAATAGTCCTTTGGTTCTTGGTCCGCGGTCACAAGAACACCGTAGCACTGCCCGACGTGGACATCAAGTGACTCGTACAAGTTCTGCTGAACGTGAGATCCCTCCATCTCCACAAGCTTCAAAGGATGTCCTTGGATTCTGAAGTTGAGGGACGTCTGAAGACCCGTATTGCAAATCCTGTACTTGTAAGTCTTTCCAGGTTTCATGGTGAAGAGAGGCTCATCTTTACCATCACCCTTGGCGACTTTACCATTGATCAGAACACCTTCAGGTCTGCCAATGGATCGTCCACTGTCAAGGAACTTCCTAAGAGTGCTGTGGCTCTTGGTGTACCAATCATGAATAATCACAGTGTAGTCATCCTCAGGATCTGCATATGGCACAGGTATGAGCAGACGACTGTTGATATGGAGCCCTCCAAATGCACCAGCTGCCCTCTGCATTCCCGTACTTGGGTAGTACATATAGCTTCCTATTTGATCTTTCACTTGGAATCGGTAAGTAAAGTTGGTTCCTGGTTGTATCGGGCAATTTGTTCCCAACATTCCATCTTGCCATGAGTTCTTCCTCTGCTGTACGCCAGTCCTGCATGCAATCGAGCAGCCATTGATGGAATTAAGATTCTTAGGAACAAAGAAAGTAGCTATATATACCCTATATAGGCTGGGAGGGTAGATAACGGACGTACCATGTTATAAGGAAAGGCTCATCAATGTTATTGAAGACATTGATGACAATGTTGTTATTACTGGTGGAGTTGATAACGGGTCCAGGGAACTGATTGTTGATGAGAATGACTTGTTGAGGAACACCTAGAGGAGAGAGCGTGCCATATGTGATGTTCCATGTAAAGAACAAGTAAGGGTCTTCACCTCTGACCCCAAGCATTGCCCCTGATAAGAGGCACAGTAACACCATTAACACCCCTACCATCTCCTTCAAATCTTACTATTAGCCCTTGATTCTTCTTCTTCTTCCTATTCTGCTGCTACTACTACTACCTATTACGTTTTTGCCTAAACCAAGTAATTGCTGTACGTTAATTACATGTCCTAATAATGGTTTTGAAGAATGGCTGTCTGTGTATTCTTCTTCTACGTCCCTCGTAATCCTTTATATAACAACGAGAGTTAGTTTTCCGGTGAAAGACAAGTTGCAGACCATTCGCCACCTCGAAATTCTGGTGGGTATTCCTTCCATTGCGCACGCCCTTACACTTCTTATCACTACTTTGAAGTTTGACCGCTACAAAATCTCCAACCTTTCAACTAAAAAAAAATAGCTGATTGGTACCTTACCAAATGAGGCCCTTGTCTCACTATTAATAAGAAGAGGTCGCCCTTTTTATAGACAAAATGATGATTTGTGAAGTTAAATATATATTCTTTCACTCGTGGATTATTCAATTATTATGTATATTGACCAACTAACTTGTGCATAAGAAGATTGAGTAAAGTTGAACAAGGCTCCATATAGTATTATTAGATGGATACGTGGTTATGTCATCGATGGCAAATAACCAGTTGGTATAAAGTAATATAATTAATGACAATAGACTTAAGTTAATCAATACATGTTTTTAAGTCGGAGAGAATGATTCATTTTTATCTTTTGTTGATGAATTTTAGGGTCCAGATGAGTCATTGGTTCGATGTAAAGATCATATTGCACACAAATACGTTGTAAAGCACTAAAAGAGTGCAGAAATCGATTAAACAAAATGGCTCATTATGAAGAGCAGAAAGTTCATCAATGAAAGCACATTAATGTATGTGCTTTCCATTAGAGCCACTCTAGCCCAAGGAGGAGTTACAATCAATATATATATATATATATATATATATATCAACTTGAAGTACAAGATGATCTCCAACTTATTACACAGTTTTCAGGATAAAGTAGACCGCAATCATAGTGAAAAAAAAGGCCTATTGTTACTCCAAAATGTTTCTTGCCTAACTTAATTAGCAGAAGGAAGATCAATGACTTGAACATATTGATATTCACAGCCATGACAACTGATTACCTGCATCAGAAGCTAAAGTCTTGAAGCTAGACAAGATCTTTATTAAAAATCTAACAAAAAGGGTCGCACACTATCAAGCTGACAAATACAAGTTATATCTTGTTCGTTTCTTCTGTTATTCCCTATTTGAAGAGACAGAAGAATCTCCCAACCCTATATGTTCATTAACAGATGAATCGGATTATTCTGGACTTAAAATAGGATAAAAAAGCAAGGGAATAATTTATGCCGGAAACAAGCAAAGACTAGTTACAACCTTAATCACACCTATTTGCAGAACCAAGGAAACCCCTAGACAACATTAGCATAATCTTCTGTTCCATGAAACTAGAGGCATTAAAAGCTTCTTTTATTCAGATAACCCCAATCACCAATACTCATCTTTGAGGGGGATCCACAGTCCTAACATTTGCACCCGTCATTCCTTCAATCCGATCTTTGGTTATCTCCACAAAGTGCCCCACTATCTCATGAAACTGCTTTAGCCCAGACAGCGGGAGAATTATAGAGGACCTATCAGAACCAGCAACCTGCATTTTTTGTGTCATTCCATCAAAGGACAAGAAGCCTTCAGATCAATCAAAGAAAAAGATGAACTTATCCAATCATCAACCTCACTTAAGACACACCTCAGAAATCCGCAGGAAATGACCTCTATTGTTTCTACCAAGATCAAAGAAGAATCTCTTCTGATCAGCTCTGATCACTTTTGAGACCCCGATGCCACCAATTTCTTCCTGTGCTGGCAATTCAACAGGTCTGTCCACATTCAATTCAGAAGCTGAAGTAGGTTGACTACTATCTCCAGTTATAAACCCAGCCCCAACGTCATCAGAAAGACCAACCAAACACTCTGAAGGTTCTGAATTTTGCTGCTTTGGTGGCACACAACCAAGTGGAACCAAAAAAATGCAAAGTAAGACCCTGTAATTAATCAGAAAAAGTCTCTTCCCAAGGAAATAATGGAGAACTGCATGGAACTTTTAAGAAACCTGATTGGGCAACATGAAAAGTCTTGATGCTTCATTGATGTCCGCTAAAATATTCCTGAATGCTGCCCATCCTTCATCTTGGGAGCTGCCAGCAGGCACGATGATGGTGCTTCGGTTTCTGCTAATAGAAGCTTCAGACACCTGCAAATATGTAATAATGGCATCTATAAATGATGATATAGGTAAAAACAATCACGCCTTCCAAAATCTATTCTCCAGGAAAAGTTCTTTATCATGAGAATATTGGCAAAGACTGTTCTCCTGATAGCTGAAAAGATGCCTTATCATCATATCAGCAGTCTAATACAAAGGTGTCGAAGTTGACTGAAACAGCATGAGCTAAAAGATTCCTAACCTCAAAGAATTGCCACCACACTTCTCATAAGATTTCTGACAGAGGCTATCTTAGTTCTTGATGAGTAAGCTTCTACACCAGCCCTCCCAAGTTGTATGTCACACAATTCTCAACTTAGTCCATTTGTATCCAAGGGCAGAAGCCCATAACTGTATCTATTTGTAGTTATACCCCCATATATTGGCATTTGGTGAAAGGATCATTCAAATGGCTTAACATTTGAATATAAAGAAGGTCAACAAGGAATAAGACAAAAAGCATTACACAGGTGTCCCTAAGTATCTAATAATTGATATTGGACATTCTTTTGTTGAAGCTCTTAATGTTAGCAACAATAAGAGGTGCTAACATTAACACGCAAAGCAATTAGCATAAGGTAAGATGGACCTTCAACTAGAAAAGAAGTGAATATGCATGCATGAAGTGTCAAAATATAAGGTCAGTGGAAGCTCTAACAAAGAACTTCTCAAAAGTCCCTCCTGGACTCCAAATCTAAAAACACAATTCAGCTCCATAATATACTAGAGAAAGTGTTAATTGACCAATAATAGGAAATGAAAATCAAACATTTAACCATTTCCCTTAAACAAAGATAAAGATTGAATGATCCAACGGCAGGAGAGGTTGGAAGCATGCGCGAAACATTTGGAATACAAATATCTTGGTAAATATTCAATGGCACAAGTAGATAACATATACTTGAGTACAAAATGGAAAAAGTAATGCACATAGGACAGCAACCTACAATTGTCGAAGACTACATTTTAAAATGGTGCAACACAGATCACTTTTATCAAATTGAAACTTCTTTATGTTGTGGCAAATCACTTAAGATTCAATAAAAACAATATGATAGGAGAATATACTCAGTTTGGTCATTTTGGAGTTGATAATTATTCCATAATTTTAAGAAAACCTCATACCTTTTAATTAGAAATGGCTCTAATGTCTCATAGATATGGGAAATTTTGCTCGAAGAAAATGACTAGAAAAGAGGTGGTCTGGTTTTCAAGCAGACTGAGATCAGGTTAATCATTTTGAAAAACTTAGTTAACAAATGGGAATACATGTTGGATGGAACCTGTAACACATCAAACTAATCTCTAAATACACTTCACCTCCAGCACTATTATTCACCATCCGTCTCCAACAGGAGCTGTAATTGCATTAATGTCATTTCTAGCTTTCACGTTACTACAGCTTTATTCCTAAAAGCCTATAGGTTCAGTTCTTATCACTATTAATAAGCCTTGGTCAAGGAGTTTGAACAAATACAAGAGAAACATATTCTTCGAAGAGCATAGTAGCTTGGATCCTCATGAAATTTTAAAGCTGTGATGCTACAGCTGCAGAAATAATGTACATGTTCTTTCTTAGGAATCTCTCCTGAATACATCGCAATTTACCTAGTACACGCAACTGCCATTGAAAGGGTGCAGCTGTTAAATTCTGTCCACTAGAAAGGGACAGATTAAAACGGAAAAGTTTCAGGACATGGCAGTTTATTGCATAGAGATACATTAAACCAATCGAACTTCAGGATGTATGAACCAATGCAGACAGCAAACAGTTAAATGAAGTCTTCTATTCAACATTTGATCCTGCTGTAACCTATAATTGCTAGGACAATGAAGTAAAGCTCAAGGGCAAAAGTCAATACAACGACCAGAAAGAAATAGGAGGGGAAAAGGAAGGGATCTGAATAATAAACCTTCAAGAAGCGGCCCCTTCTGTTTTCACCGATGTCAAAATAGAAAACCTGGGGATTGTAAAACGAAAACAGAAAAATAAAGGATTAAGAGATGCAAGAAACTGAAATTAGAGTTAAAATTTCAAGAGTTAGGAGGAGCGAAAGAAGAAATTGCCTTGGTGTCGAGCTGCAATTCCTTGCTGAAGAGTTCCTGATCACCGGAATTGACATAGTAATTGAAGAGATCCAAGAACCAAGAAATGCCGGAGAAGGGAACGATGATGGTGGACCTGGTAGCGGAAGTTTTCTCGGAGATTTTCAAGTAACGCCCACGAGGATTCTCTTTGAGATCAAAGTAGAAGAGTTTATGCTCCACCTGCAGCGTCTTGCACATGAGCTCTACATCATTTCCTCCGCCTCCTCCTCCTCCTCCACCACCACCACCACCAGAATTCCCTTCCATTTTATCAAATTCAAATACAATCTTCGTTCACAAGAATAAAATAACTTAACTAAATCAATCACAGTTTCCTGGTTGACTTCTAAAACTTGAAAAAAGGAACCAAATTTCAAAAGTGGTTGACAAAGTAATTGTCTTTGTGTAACCACCAACAACAACCAAAAAAGGAGTGGAAGGCGCGTGGATCTTATAAGTAGGGCATTGGGTTGAGGAGCTTCATTGATTCTGAGTGAGTCAACTAGTACATGAACAACAAATGAATTGAAACTCGTCTTAGCACTGAATTTAGGGTTTGTGGGGGAGGTGATGTATACATAAAACAATGCGAAAATGGAGAGGACTCATCTTCTTCACGACCATTTACTCTTTTTTTAATTATATTTCTGAAATAAAGACTAATGAATGTAAAGGGCCAAGGCCCATGACAATTGGGCCTACAAGCATCTGTTCATATATATTAAAAAAAAAACAAAATGGACTTAAATCAGAGCTTTTGCTAATCGTTCGTTGCTTTTCTCCGGTAGATCTTGAGAGCGCGTAATCAGATCCCTGCATCCACTGCTGTACTTCTTCTTCTTCTTCTTCTTCTTCTTGAATGTTTGTATACTAACTAATTCTAATTTTACGATAGTTATCTTGTTCTCCGATTCAGGTTAGTTCTTTACTTCGTTCTCTGTTCATTTGGATTCTAGGTCTCTTACTTTTAATTTGCATCTTTATTTATTACGAACACAAATCTTTTGATTGTTGAGATTCATTTTCGTCAATTGGATGAATTACTAGGGTTATTTCTTGTTGTATAATTCTTTTTATTTTACATCAATTTATTCAGCGCAAAGAAAGATGATAAAGGAAGGAAGGAAGATGGAGGGTGTATTTGTTGGGATATTTGTTTTGGCAAATCTTCCATTCCTTCTGGCTTTTCAATCCACAGTGCCAGCTTTCCTTTGGTCTCCTCATCTCCCCCGAAATCAGTACGCTAAACTACACGCATTCTTAATTTTATTCTCTTTTATTTTCCATTTTGCTTTCCTTTTCTAATTCTTGTGCTAATCTTTGATATTATCATGTTCAAAGCTAATGCCATGATAAATTTTTAAATCTAATACACCAGTGAAACATATTTGTTGATCAAAACTAAAGCCATTATTGAGCTTGCGATTACCATAAGAAGGAAGAAGATTGTGGGATAATGTAACTTCAATGTCAAAACATATTATAATGATGCTGCTTTGACTTCAGTACTAGCATTATCCGGTAAATTTGATTTGGATTTAAATTATTGCATTGTTTAATGAGTAGGATGTATTGGCCAAAAATCATCAGGACGGTTTATTTGTCAAATATGAGCCCATTGGTAACACTTGAACACACATTCAATATGATAGTAAATGTTTTTGATGTTTTTGAGCCTTATCAGTGGCCCTCACATGCAAAAATGTTTGAGGCTTGGAGCTTGTTCTTTTACCTACTGTTGCTTACATTGCTGAACACCCTAAGGGGCTTCTTCTTTCGTCATGTATACTACTTCTTATAGCATGTGTTGGTGTCATATCGCTGATAAATAACAATTTTCTGATATGCTTTTTTTGCTCCATAGTACTTACCTTTATTAGCATTTTTGATTGGGTATATACTTTAGCTTTTAGATTTTCTTTTCTTTAAGTTAAGTTCATGCCTGAAGTTGATGTTTAATATTTCACTACTCCAATTTCCTACAGATTGCTAATTAATAGAATGGATGAGGCCGTGAATTATCAGACATTTTCTCCTAAAGATCTTGCCAAGTCTGTTCTATCTGAAGGGGGATGGTCTAACTTACTGGTTCGAAGCTTTCCTCTAAAAGCTTTTTTCCCTAGTATTGCTTACATGTTTCTTATGAAGCTTTTGAATAGAGGATATATGTGTTCCTTTATTTCTTTAATCTCCTGTTTTATCTGTTAGGCTGTTTTTTGCTTATTTCCTCTTATACTACCATGCAGTGCTCTAAAGAAAATCCTAAGCAGCCTTTGGATCTGGCTCTTGTTTTTGTTGGTAGAGAGGTAAGAACTTTGAGGCTCAATTTCTTTTCCCTCCACCCCCATCCTCCTATTTCCTGCGTAGAATACAGTTAAGTCTTCAATGGGCTTGACCACTGCTGGCACAATGGCACTTGTCTTCGCTATGGTTATCTTACTACAGCTAATCAATTGATGGTAATGAATAGATAATCGGGGTATAAATGTTATCAGAATATTTTGTCTCATAACTGCTATAGTTTTTTGTTTAGATCAGCATGAATGAATGGTATACTGACCCCTTTTGTTCTAACCTTGACTTTTGCATTGGTGTAGTTAATACATGAGAGGGAATACAACATGGGCAGATATTTTCTGTTTTCTGAATTCATTTCATTGATTGCTTGGCATTTCTTATTTGTAGCTGCATTCATCGGACCTTTCTGCAAACAAGAATGCAGATCCCGCTCTTGTTAACTTGCTCAAGGTAACTAGAGCATGTGCTATTATTGGGTTTTCACACTAGTGTTCAGACAGTAATTACGTCCTAATTTGCATTCTTATAGATGGTTTTTTGTGCTCTGGTTAGGCCTCATTTAAAAGATCTAATTTCTCTATGGCATTCCCGTATGTTGCTGCATCTGAGGATGAGAGAGTGGAGAGTTCATTGTTTGTAGGGTTTGCTGAAACTTGTGGGCAGGATTTGGTGGTTGGTAACATTGCTTTCTCTGATTCATGCTCTGTAGACGGTGAAAACTTTAAAAAACTTGCTGACTTGGATGCAGTTCATGTAAGTTAACTTGACATATTAATAAACGATTGCTAGAATTTCTGTTATGTCAACTGTCTTACAATCTTTTATCTATAAAAAATAGGACTATCTGACTTCTAGGAGGAGAAAGATGTCAAATGGGCCAGCTGATCTCATTGTCTTCTGCCACGGAGGATCAGAGGACTGGAAAGGATATGACCAGAAACAGAGTGAACGTGAGTTAAAGTTACTTGTTTGTGTATAAAAAAATCTTCCTTTTTTCCCTGGCTTCTTTGTCTAAGAGATTCATGCTGATATTTCTTGCACTAAATTTGCAGGTGAAGTTTTCTTTGAGCTTATCAGTTCTGTGGAGATGTCCCATGCAAAATATTCGGTGCTCTATGTTTCAGATCCCTTTCAATCAATCAGATATCCTCCTTCTCGAGAACTAGGAAGGTTTCTCATCGAGGATTCTAGAGGAAATGGATCACTCAATTCCACCGTCTGTGATGAAGTTTGCCTGATCAAGTCATCGCTGCTTGAAGGGGTTTTAGTCGTAAGTATTTGTTTAACCTTCCATTTGCATCTGGCTGTGTGTTTAGCGGTGCACCTTGCATCTAACTAGGCAGATAATTCTCATATGATCTTTTCATCTGCGAGGTCATGTTCATGGAAGGTGGTCTGAGCTTGATGTTGTTTAGGTATATTTGTTATCTTTGACAAGAGTACTGTCATAACTACCAAATGTAGACGAGGAAATTGAGATTAGGAGCAAGAAATACATGTTGAACGAAAGGAAGGAAATAAATAAATGATCTTATAACTTCTGTTATTTTATGTTATTCACCTAAGTTGTTAGAAAGTAATTCGAACTACATCTTCATCACCTACTGTCAGGAAGATGACTTGGCAAAAACTTCTCAGTTTGGACAAGATTCACCGATTACCGTTATCATTATATTTTATTCATTAGTCAAGTATTTTTGTGAAGTGACATTGGAGCCTGAAAAGATAAAGAGGGAAGTTTGGTTGATCACATTAGCATTCTAGTTGACATCCTGAAAGAACTAGCGAGCCTTCAATGACAGATACTTCTAGCGGCTCGTAACAGAGAAAATCTTACTGGGGAATCCTAGTTTATTTCTGATATCAGTTGCCATAGTGATATCAGTTTATTTCTCAACGGCTGACTGACCAACTCTTTGAGCACTCGAGTAGTTTAATATCTAGGATATTTTTATCTGTCCTTGCTCTATCATTCATATTAAATGTTCAATGATAAACTAATCTTGTGGAGCACTGATATCGAAGCTACATTTGCTGCTCCAGGGGGTGGTTTTGCTTATCATATTAATAGCAGGACTTTCTTGTATGATGGGAATTGACACTCCGTCGAGATTTGAGGCACCACAGGACTCTTAAATGTGTTGTGGGGCTGAAGCGTCATTTTTTGGTACCAAGTCTTCTATGCGATGCAGGATTGGAAATGATTGGTTGTAAGTTATGTAGTCGCACTGGAAAAGATGTAGCCTTGTATGTGCCAATGGGTAATAATGGGGTTTCCGATAGCATTATGTGATGTATGCCTACCGAATATATTGTTCTGTTAAAGAAATTTTTTTACTTGGACAAGGTTTCACGGTAAATAGCAACTTAGCTGTACAAAAACATTTTCAACTTTCCAAGTTTATGTGGTTCGGCCATGACATGAGAATAAGTTACAGAAAGAACAGTAGTAACATTCATTAGATCAGACAAACTACAAAATTGGCTACCAATGTTTAATTTGGTTTGATTGACAATTAATGTCTCATGAATTAAAGAACTTTTCTAAGCAAAGCGGAGTGAGAAGTATGCATACTAGTTTAAGAGAATATTATCAAACTTAGCGTGATTGATACAATTATCCTTGAAAATGCATTGTTGAAGATTCTTACCAATGTTCACTCTCTCGTCTCAACCCAGGGCTACTCTCAAAATTTTATTAACATAACACAGTCTCATGGGATTTTTCCTTATTCCCATGAAAATTCACATGCCAAGCATTAGTCAAAACTTGTTAATACTTGCATGATTTCGCGTCTCAAACAGAGGAGTCTTCAGACTAGAAACCAATAGTAATATGTACCCATAAGGGTGTTGTATAATACTTACAATTTTTACTCAATTATGCAATAAATGTTTTCATTATTTGATTCATATTACTCTAATAACAGACCTATGATGGAAACAAATAGTGATATTGATAAAAGTAAGTTCATACTACAATTTGAGGCAACAATGATGATGATAAGAATGAGTATCCAACAGTGATAAGGAGAGCATTGAGTGCTCTAGTGAAAAAAGATGTGGAACTACAAATGAAAAACAAAAAGGTTTGCATCTTTCATCCAAATTTGGCAAAAAGAATTGGCATGAATGCCATGAAAAGAGATTATTCTGTCTAACCAACGGGCAGTTACAATAATAACCTTGTCACACGGTAAATAATAAAGATGATCATGTAATCTTAACCAGGAAAATTGAAAATTAACATAAGGTCTAACCCAAATCATATTCAGGCACAAGCGGACATCTGGAGTGTAATGTCGCAAGGTGGAGAAGTAAGTGGATGACCACAGAGATGTTCATGTTCAATCAGACAGGAACCCCTAGCTCAGAAATCTTCAGGATCCGTTTGTAAAGTGCCATCCTCTGTTGCTTCAGAACTGATGCCATTGAAGCAACCTAATAAATGAAAAAAAAAGACAACAGAGAGCTATCAAACTGTCCATCAGGAAAGTACACTAAAGACAACCCAATATGTCAAATGTATGAAAAGCCCACCTCAGCTCTAAGTTTTAAAGCCTCCCTTCCAGGGATTTCACGAAGCTCATCCATCAAATCTGATAAAGAGAGCAAGAGATATAGAAGCATTAATATTTGACTTTGATCAGTATCCCCTGTTACTTTTTCTGTCTACATCATATCTCTTGCTACTATTACCGTTTGCAATCATACAGATAGGAAAGGCATATTTCAAGCACATCATTTTTTTTTTTCTATCCATATCCACAAGTAATCTTTACAGTGCTTGATCGTGGCGCCTCATCAATAGTTGCAATTTCCAACACTTTGTTCACATTATTAGAAAAGCCAAGAGCATAGAAGGTCGTAACCTTGGCAAGTCAACAGGGCCAAACCTTATTGACCATCAACCTCATCAATAAGGCATTGTTCAAGACTAATGACCCACACGACCCACCATCCCTTCCACAACTGCTTAAAGGAAAAATGTCTAGTGCACATACCTACAGCTTTAGTTTCGACCTTATAGACTGACTTAGCAAGACGATGAATGTGACTTCCAGCATCCCTACAAACATTAGTGAATAAACAAACAGGCAAAAGTGCAAAACTGAAAGTAGTGTGGTGTGCAAAGAGAAGTTATATCATTTACATGAGTTCCTGTTGACCATGTTTCATATCTTTTTCAGCAAGAGCTGCTCTCTCAACCAATTTCCTACTCTCCTTCTTCATTAGTTCAACTGAAAGGTTAAAATCTTTTACATTCTTTTCAGCTCTAAGAAATTGGGCCTGTGCACAAAAATTTGAATACAAATTATATACGAGGAACAGCCTTCAATACAAACAATAGAGAATTGAGGAATATAGGCTTTCAATATAGAAAATCTAAGAAAAGTTAAATTGCAAGGCGATGGTATTTCCTGTAGTACCTCCTCACTTTGAAATCGACCCAATGTATGTCGAAATAAAAACCTTCTTGGTCCTGCAGCCAAACCATTAAGATCAGCTCACCAAGGATGCATGGTATTTCTCGTTTTGGATTGTATCTTTGTCAAACGGTAATTTGAAAGATGGAATTGAATTAAAGAAGATAATCTTCTACTAATTTGAAGAATTAAAACCCAACAATTAAGCATCCACCCTGTTTAGTGAAGAAATGACTGCTCTAAACAAGGTATTCTCTATGAGAAATGGCAGGAGTGGGTGAGTTTTTAGTGCAGTGAAATGGTCAAAACGAAAAGAAGAATACCCCTAAAAAGGAGGAAACTTGCTGCCAAGGTAAACCCAACAGCTGCAGAAGGATGTTCCCTGGCAATAGTCAACTCCTCTGAGAATCAGACAAAGAAAACGACTGCGGGTCATTAGTGGTTCGAAGCTTTCAATAACAAAAGAGAAAAAAGATTTGTGCTTTATGGAACAAGGATAGGCAATGGGGGTGGGTTTATTACCTTTGAGCTTGGAGAAGAAGGCATGTTCATAGGAATTGAAGTGAGAAATGGCCAAAGGAAGTTTATCCTTTTCGACAGAAAGGGAAAATGAGCAATACAATAGAAAACAAGAAGAAGAAGAGATACAGAGAAGAGTTATACCTGTAAAGAAGAGAGCAAAGAGGAAGAGTGGAGATGAAAGCTACGAGCAGAATTAATTGCAGAGTCTTTGGATTGGATCACCGTTCTCTGCAGATCCTCACCCCACCACTTGTCTCTTCTTTCTTCTTCTTCACTCCTAGTTCCCATCTTTCACCTTGTGCAATCGGAACGAGAAGAACGAAGAACGTTAAACTGTTTATCATTTATAGATCATAGATTTGTATTTGAGGCCCAATCCAAACCATAGTTCACCTGGATTGATACTTCTTCCATTTATGGGCTTTGATTGGCCCAAATTCCATTCTTTAATTTCGTTTCATTACATATTTGACAGTACGATGGGTGTTGCGATTGTTAATAGGATCCGATTTCAAATGCCAAGAACAGAGTAGTTTCCTCGATCACCACACTTGAATTGAAGACACTAGAGACAGGGAAGGGTGATCTAAAGGCTGGTATGTGTGTATGATGTTTTGTGGAGAATTGAAAGATCGGATACATAGTTGGATCAGAGACTACGACAGGCTTCAATTCTTGGCTCTAATCCTCCTTTATATTCAGGTGAAATTTCCATTTACGCACATATATGTTATACCGTCCTTTTGTGTGTGATACGTTGGGATTGATGATGTTGTTGTGTTATTACAAAATTGTAGATAGGGTGCGCATTGATTGGATCTCTAGGGGCGTTGTACAATGGGGTACTGGTGATAAATTTGGGAATCGCATTGTTCGCTTTGGTTGCAATTGAGAGTAGCAGTCAGACTTTGGGCCGTACCTATGCCGTTCTTCTCTTCTGCTCCATTCTCCTCGACATTGCCTGGTTTATCCTGTTCTCGCGTAATATCTGGTATATATTGGAAGCAACAGGAGACTACGCATTAATACCATTTTATGTTGCATTTTTATGCTTTTTCTCATCTCTTCTAACCAAGTAAATCCAATTCTTTCTGTGTGCCTGTAGGGAACTTTCCTCCAAGACTTATGGGGCTTTTTTCATTTTTTCCGTCAAACTCACCCTGGCTATGCAAATTATAGGCTTTTCTGTTAGGCTATCTTCGTCATTTTTGTGGGTTCAGATTTATCGATTGGGTGTTTCTCATGTAGAAACTGTGCCTCCTCGAGAAGCAGATTTTGACTTGAGACACAGTTTTTTAAGTCCCGTAACTCCTGCTGTAGCTGGACGTTTTTCAGATTCTGATGTTGTTGTAGGAGGCTCTATTTATGACCCAGATTATTACTCATCACTTTTTGAAGATGGTCAAAACACTGGGTGTCTACGAGAAGTAAGCTATCTGTAACTTGCACCTAATCCAGTTGTTCCTTTTTTTTTCCGGCTGCGTACATGCTTTCAACTCGTTATTCATATTCATATCATATCCTATGCGTTGAGAAATTTGTTAATTACTTACTGTTTTAGGTTGATAGAATGGTTGGCTTGTGGGGTTCATGCTGAAATTGAGTGGGAAGAGGAGTTGATTTTTGTTGTCATGGTTTGTTGGATACCCTCAAAAGTAATAAGATGATATGATGTCTGTTGCTCCATGAATATCATCTGTGATTTCTCTTTAACTGTGTGAAATTTTGGATGACATTTAAATAAAAATAAAGAGGCGAATGCAACCATACATTTGTTGTATGCTATTTGTGTAGATGAGTAGTTTCTCTCTCTCTCTCTCTCTTACTATGCATGGACGAATATTTTTCCATGTATACTCATCATATGTGCTACACCGAACATCTCAATCAGATGCTTTTATCTTTGAAGCTTTTCCCTTTGAGATGCCAAAGTTATAATCATATACGATAGTTTTGGTATGCCCCATAGTTGTTGTTTTAAATCTTCAATTTAGTTGTGCAATGACCCACTTTCTCCTTTAGATAGGGATTGCTGAACTAGGATGGCAGTTAAGTTTTTACCTAGCACTTAAATGCACTTTCCATGTTTGAATAATTTTGCAACTAACCATGTTTGAATAATTTTGCAACTAATGGTTGTAGATTATCATTCATATTGGTTTATGATAAAAATAGTTGAAAAAAATGAGAAAGGTAGATTATGATATAAGTAGGTCATAACATAACAACTCATGGAGCACACACAATAGAGTAGGTCGAGGGAGGGAGGGGGTGCCGGAGAATTCAAAAGAGTGTACTCATTGTGGCAGCTTAACAAGCGTGTTTGATTAATCTTCCCTATTTTCTTCCTTTATTTATGTTTGAAAGACAAAATCATTTATGGACTTTGCATTTTATTTTGCTTTTAGGATAAAACTCCTGCTATGGTTGACAATGTATCTAGTTCTGCTGCCTGTACCTCACAGCTTAAGGTTCCTACGGTCAGAACTTCTCGGACTGTAGATGTAAGTTCTTCTGGATGACTCTCATCTTCTGCTTACTTTTACTGATGTAAAAATTTTAGGTGAGTTTTTCAACAATGATTAGATATTTAATAGACCGTTCATGGTTAACTATTATGTACTTAGGATTATCAATAATGGAACTTTCGATTGGACAATTATCCAATGGAACTGGGCTGGAACAGGCTCAGGCCCAGCCTGTGGCTTGGGACTCACAGCCTGTGGCTGATCCCAATTGGGCATTAGGGCAGGAGCCCAGGCTCGGTCTTCGCATAGGCCCCATTTTAATAGATATCCAACCAATCCCAATTTGAATATTTGTTTTTTTTTCCTTTTACAAATGCAAATGTTCGAACTATCTGCAACTATATTCGTCATAGATATTGTAATTCCCACAGCAATCCTAGTCAAGATTCCCTCCTTGATTTCTATGTCCTACAAATCTTACCTTGTAATATTCATGAAACTCTTTACTACTGACTGCCTTGGCTGCCGCCAAGTTTCAATGTCGACTACCTTTCGATGTTGCTCCTTGTGGTCCTGGGGTAGGCAGGATCTCTTTATCAATCTGGATTTTGAGGCCTATGCTTACTAGAGCTCCTCCTTTTGCGCTTGTGTTACAGTCCACTTAAGACTGGTAGCAGGTTCTAAGGTTCCCCTTCATGGGTAATTTAGTGGAGTGGATGGTTAGTACTGTCTCATGCTTCCTCACCAACGAGTAAGCCTGTTGGAGGGTGCGGAATTCGAGGAGTTTGTCGATGACCTCCAACTCCGGCTTCAAGCCCTTTAAAAAGAACCTGATCAAATATTCCTCCAACAAGTCAGTTTGTTGGAGTATCTGTGGAAACTGGTGCACTAGTCTTGCACTGAATGCTCTTGCCTAACTGCTTTGAAATCACCCATCAGATCCTCGAAAACTTGCTCATCAAACCTTTTTTTAATCACATCAATCAGCTCTTCCCAATCCATAGATTCCTTCTACGTTCATTTCTTCATAATTAATTGATATTCTTCATAATTAATTGATACCACTCCTGTGCCTCTCCTTCCAGATGCATCATTGGTATGCCTACCTTCTTTTCATTCAGGGTATTGTTGTGTGCGAAGAATTGTATGCACTTGTATAACAAACTCTTCTCTCCACTACCCTTGAACACTGAGAAGTCAATCTTATTAAATCTTGTTGGGGTTGTGTACACCTCCTTCCCTGTGAGGTTCCTGTAGGTAGTGTTGTCAGCTCCTTCCCTAGTGAGCTTTGCTTCGCTGCTCTGCCCATTGTCCACATTAGCGGATGAAACATAGTTTTCAGTTCTCCCAATTCCTTTTCTTGTTTCTCCATCCTGCCCGATTCTCCACTAATGGTTTCTCATTTCTGACTTGGTTGTCAAGTAAGGTTTTCAGGCTCTTCTTCATTCTTCTGAGTTCTGTTGCTCGTGTTCCTTCTGCAGTGGTGATGTTCCAAGGGTCATCCGCGCTGATACCAGTTTGTTACATACAGAATGACAAAGGTGTAAGAATGCAGATAATAACATCATAGAATAAGGGAATTAGAAGAGAGGGAAAAGCAAGGACAACATCGTTATTGATTCTCTGAAAAGTTTGTCAGTTTGTTTTGTGATATAGATCCGTAGGCCTTACATCTACTGCCACGTACAGTGTTGTCGGAAAACAAATGATAGAGAAATGAAACTACATCATTTGAGGAGTCTTACATGATAGTGCCTAAATGACTTCGTTTTTCTCATGTTTGTTAAGGGTTGTTGGTTCCCACCTTTGCATGGTGACGCGTTGACAAGAAAAAGGATGGATTCAAATTTTCTGTCCTGAAACCATGTAGATTTTGAAAGTGAGTGAATTTGGTTAACAGTAATTACCACGAATATATAATATACAAGGAAATGTATTTACAAATAAAATCTAATACAACAATTTTCATTCCCTAGATATTGAATTTAATATGCTTGTGTTTTGCTATATGTACTGTTTTTAACTATTGTAGTGCTTATTTCTTTCAGGAAGAAAATGCAGATCCGAAACTTCAGATTGTTTAATGGTACAACATTGAAGTTTGGCTCGTACTCTTCCACAAGCATTATTTTGTGGTTGGTTTCCTTGAGTGAGGCCAGTTGTGAGCAGGGGTGTGAGACATGTACAGCTTTTGATATTGCAATTTTTTCACACATGTTGACGAAGTTTATAAAGAGTTGGGTACGGTTAGGAAGATTTGTTTGTTGAGAAGAAGCGTGAAAATCTCATTCTACAACATTAAGCTAAGAATGCCATCTTTCCAAGATCTGTGGGCAGTCTGGATAAGGACTTAAGCCTACAATGAGGAGTCTGTATGTTAGTGAATTTTGACGTGAGGTACACTTTTGTGGGATAGGCCGTCGTCTTTGGCTTTAATTCGGCTCGAGGTTTTTCATTTTTTCTTGTCCTTTAGATGGGGGAATAGTTAGCTCTTTAAAACGCCTGAAGTTTATGCCTATTTCTTCATTGGTTATTCTAATTCAACTTATTTATCCTTCAATTTTTCAATTATGTTATTTTCAATGATGTTGGTGTCTGCTAAATTGAATGAAGCCATCAGAAAACAACTGGAGTTGATTCTTTCGTTCTTTCTTTCTTTTTTACTTCAGTTTGGATTTGGAGTATATCAGAAATGCAGAATTAATAGGACTATAGGCTTAAACCTGCCATGAATGACTTGACTCTGCTTCACAAGAAGAAACTTTGTTGGGGACTGGCAGTTGATTATTAATGTAGTGTTCACGCAAGAAGCTATTCGTTCTTAACACAGAAGAGAACAAAGGGGTAATAGTTCTGTTTTACGGGGGTCTTACTCCAGATTGATTACTTGGTCTTTGTGTTTTGTTTTTGTGGAGATTTGGCAAACTCCATGATAAGCCCATAATTACATATAAGAGGACGAAGAGGTCATGTATGAAGCACCTGATTTTATCGTCGTGTCTGCAGAACTTGTTTTCAATTTCTTATGTCATTTGTTTCATGTGTTCCTGTTAAGAAGGGGGCTTAATGAGTATTGATTTGTTACTGATTATTTTTAATAAATCCATATATGTTACTCCTAAATCTCAAAGTCTGTTAACTAGTTTTTAAGGAGTCACGGGTTATGTAGTACTTATCGAAGATCAATTCAAGTAGTACATTTTTGGAGATTCTCCCTTGGCTATTAATTCTTCTTCGAGTGAGATCTTTGCTCTTAGAAAATTATTAGATTTTTCTTATTATTGACCTTTTACTTCCAGCCCCCTATTCATTTCGTATCAGAGCACGTTGACAAGATGGTTCCTACGCGTTCTTCCAATATGCCTGATCCACGAATCTCACGCTCTTCCACTGTGCCCAATCCACAACACCCAAATCCAGCCTTGCTTGAAGCTGTTATTCAGCAGCTCTTTGACTTGGCTGCTCAGTTAGGCACCCTCAACGCTGACATGGCTGCTCTCAAGACTTCTTCCAGCAGCAACCCCCAACTTGAACGTAGTCATATTAATCAAGAGAAAGGCAAAACAGTAGTTCGAAGTTTAGATGATGAAGATGAATATGACCTACCTTGGTGGCTCAAAAATCCATCAAAGCGTCCGAGCACAAAGATCGAATTTCCCAAATTTGAAGGAGGTGATCCAAGAGGGTGGATTCTAAAAGCTGAAAAGTACTTTCGCTACTACTAGACACTAGACGAGATGAAGGTAGACATTGCTGCCATGTACCTAGAGGGTGATGCGCTCGACCTCTTTGCGTGGGTTAACACTGAGCGAATTCTTCTCTACTGGGAGGAACTCAGTAAGGTGTTACAAAAGCATAATGGTCCAGGAGGATTTCAAAACCCAGATGAGTATCTTTTCGACATCAAGCAAATGGGAACTATACAAGAGTATAGACAATACTTTGCTAAGAGATCAGCTAGGGTTAAGAATTGGCCTAAACATTGTCTCTCAGGCATTTTCTTGAATGTCTTGAAGGAGGAGTTGAACATGGACGTGCGAATACAAAAGTTGCGAACAATTTACAAAGCGATGAATTTAGCTATTGAATACGAGGCTAAAAATCATATTGGACGTGGGCTTAAACCTAGCGGGTCGAGCAACCCGACCCGACCCGCCACCAATACTAATTGGGTCGCTCGTGATTCATGTTTTTTAGGGGGGAGAAAACAACCACAAAATTTGAAAACTAGCTCATCGGATACCGAGAAACAAAGGAAGCAAGATAAAGGTTTGTGTTATCGGTGCAACGAGAAGTCTCAACCTCATCACCGCTGCAAGTCTGAGTCACTCAAAATCATGGAAATAACCGAGAAAGAGGAACCGATAAATCAGATTGTATCTGATGCAAAAGACGAAATCGACTTAGAGATGCATGCTGAAATTTCTTTCCATGCATTTTTGGGCCAAACATCAGGTACGACTATGAAGTTGAAAGGAACTTTGGAATAGAGGGACGTTTTAATTCTAGTTAACAGTGGCTCCACTCATAATTTTATATCTGAGTCTCTTATCTCTAAATTACAGCTATCCACTCAATCGATACCCCCTTTTGGTGTTCAAATTGGTAATGGGAGTCTCATCCGTTGCAACAAGATTTGTAGGCAATTGCACATCCAGGTACAAGATTTAAAGATTATTGGTGACTTTTATCCTTTTGCCATTGCTGGATCAGATATAATTTTGGGTATTCAGTAGCTAGCTTCTTTGAATACAATGCAAGCTATTTGGCAGCAAATGTTTATGATTTTTTGGGTTAATAGAAAGAGGTATAAACTCCAAGGAGTTGCTCGTGATTCTTCATCTGCAACAAAATTTAAAAATTTGGCTAAACAAGATGAGTCCAGAGTTATCTTAGCTAGGTCGCTCACTGATGTACAAAGCCTCTTACAGGAATTTTCATATTTATTTATAGAGTCTACATCACTTCCCCCTTGCGCTCTCACTCTCATGCTATTGTGCTTCATCCCAATGCATAGCCTCCCAACCTTATAGGTACCCTTATTACCAAAAGGATGAGATTAAGAAACAAGTGATTGACTTGTTGTCCAAAGGCTTTATAATGCCAAGCTTGAGTGTTTATAAGTTCGGTGCTCTTGGTAAAGAAAAAAGATGGTTCATGGCAGATGTGCATTGACTACAGGGAGCTCGGTCACATTACAATGCCTGATAAGTGTCATATACCTAATGTGGATGAGTTACTTGATGAGCTGAATGGTGTCAGCTTATTTTTCAAAGATTGATCTCCACTTTATTTATCATCAAATTCGAGTGCAACCAGAAGATGTTCACAAAACAACCTTCCGAACTCATTCTAGTCATTATGAATTTATTGTAATGCCATTTGGCCTCACTAATGCACGTCGACCTTTCATGGGATAATGAATGACCTTTTTCATCCTTATTTAAGGCGTTTTGTTTTAATTTTCTTTGATGATATCCTTGTATATAGTCCCTCTCTTCGTCTTTATAAATTTCACTTAGAGTTGGTTTTTAAATTACTACGCACTTATATATTTTTCGCAAATGCAAAAAAATGTTTATTTGTTCGCCAACAAGTGAATTTTTTTAGGACATATAGTATCTAATGAAGAAGTGAGTGTGATCATGAGAAAATTGATGCTATGAAATAATGGCCCTCTCCCACAACTCTGAAGGAGCTCCGAGGATTTCTTAGTCTCACAGGGTATTATAGGAGATTTGTGCAGAATTATGGTGTTACTACCAAGTCACTCACTGATCTCATTAAGAAAGATGCCTTTTGTTGGAATGATCGTGCTGAAGCTGCCTTTCAAAAGCTTAAGGAAGCTCTAACGATGGTCCCAATTCTAAAGTTACCCAATTTTTCTTTATCCTTCACTATTGAATGTGATGCCTCTATGGAAGGAGTTGGTGTTGTATTGATGCAATAGAATCATCCTATAGCTTATTTCAGCGAAGGATTCTCCAATTGTAACCGATACAATTCAGCCTATGAACGAGAATTTTTGGCTTTGGTTCTTACTGTCTAAAAGTGGAAACATTACCTACTTGGGAGGCATTTTTATGTTACGATTGATCACATCACTCTTAAACACTTGCTTAAGCAGTGAATTTCTACAAACTCTCAACAGCGACTTATTCTAAAGTTGCTACCTTTTAATTTCGTTATATTATACGAGGCTAAAAAGGGCAATACTGCAAGTGATGCATTTTCTCGAAAACCACAACAAGTTGATTTTTTTAATTTAATTATGCTCGTGCCTCTAGATTATTCAGATTTGCAAGAAGCTTATTTGTTGGACAATTACACTAAAAATCTCATAACTGACCTACAAAAGATTCATCTTCACACTTTGATTTTCAGTGGTCAGCCAATAAACTCGTTTATAAAGGCAAGTTGGTTGTTTCTTCTATTTCTCACTTAAGGGCTATTATGTTAGCCGAGCACATGAGACTCTTACTAATGGTCATGGAGGTTATTTGAAGACACCAAAGAGGCTCTCAGATCAGTTTATTGGCCTCATATGAAGAGGGATGTCAAACTTCATGCTCAACAATGTTTGATTTGCCAACAGAACAAGTGTGAAACCCTAGAACCGGTAGGTTTGTTGTAGCCTCTGCCTATCCCGGAGAGGATTTGGGAAGATATCTCAATGAATTTCGTAGTTGGCTTGCCCAAGTCTAATGGGGTTGACACTATTCTAGTAGTGGTTGATTGCTTGAGTAAGTATGGCCATTTTTTTACCTCTCTTTTGTCCGTTTACAATAAAAACAATGGCTAGAGTCGGCCATTTTTTACCTCTCTTTTGTCGATTTACAACAAAAACAATGGCTGGAGTCTTTGTAAAGAAGTTGTACGCTTGCATGACCTGCCTCGTTCGATAATTTCAGATAGGGATCACATTTCTTAAGCTCTTTTTGGTAGGAATTATTTCTCCTTAGCCAAACCAAGTTGAGAATGAGCACTTCCTATCATCCTCAAACGGTTGGTCAAACGGAGGTGGTTAACAGGTGTTTAGAAGTTTACCTACGATGCTTTGCACATGAACAACCAAAGAAATGGAATTCTTTTTTATGTTGGGCAGAATATTCATACAACACTAGTTTTCATGTTTCCACTAGTACAACACCTTTCAAGATTTTATATGATAAGGATCCTAGACCTCTGCATCTTTTCGTGAAGGGTGAAACATCAAATGTTGACTTGGAAGACTAGTTATTGCTTTGAGATACTATGCTGGAACTTTTGAAAGAAAATCTCACTAAAGTGCAGTCTCGCATGAAGGCTCAACAAGACAAGCATCGACGAGAGCTTTCCTTTGACATTAGAGATTATGTATAACTGTGAATCCAACCTTTCAGATAGAAATCACTCTCCAAATGACATTTTCATAAGCTTTCTCCTAGGTACTTTTGGTCATACAAGGTCCTAAAGAATATTGATAATGTGGCCTATGAGTTGGAGCTACCACCAGATGCAAAAAATCCATGTCATCTTCCATGTTTCTGATAGACCCCTGCAAATATACACCAACCCAACAACACGCACACAAACACACAGCAATGGTAGAATATAGTTTCTATATTAATTGATCACTAAGGACCAGTAAAAGACAAAGATATGTGCTAGAATTCAAGGTTCTAGCTCCTCCAGCCTTAGGCTCAACTATACGTAAATGATAGAAAAAAAATATGCATGACATTCCCCTCACTCCTCCCATACTGTTTTATTCCTCTATCAGCTAACTAACTCTCCATTCCTTTGACAACTTTGCCCACCCCTTGTCCTAATATGACAAAGCCTACCCCCTCCAATGCCTTGGTCTTTCTTCTATGATAAGTGAACCTAATTTTTGGACTCTTATGATTCGTATCAGTACCCCCTATCAGTTGCACCTTGTTCTCAAGGTGGAAAGCTGGAAACTGTCGATCAATCAAGTCATACGACTCCCATGTTGCCTCCTCCTTCGGCAGCCCTTCCCAACAAATCAAAACCTCCTTAACTTTAGAATGTGTCCCCTTTCTCACTTCCAAAACAGCAGAGGGTTGGATGAATAACTCCAGGTTAGAACCTAGATCCTTTGGCCAACTTGTTGTCTACTGTTGTCCCCGGGCTGCCTTTAACTACGAAACGTGAAAGATGGAATGTATTTTGGACTCTGGTGGTAAGGCTAGTTCATATGCTACTGATCCCACCCTACGGATGACTGAAATGGCCCATAAAACGTAGGAGACAAATTCTCTTTTCAACGTCCCTTCTGTGCACATCAACCCTTGTCTTCATGTACTATTGCAGTGTCATTAAATGGCTCTTCAACTCCTCTATTATGGCATCCCTCTCTTTTAACATTTGCTCCACGTTAGCCACCACCGTTTTCTACATTCCATATCTTAGAATGGGTGGTGGTTCCCTTCCATATTCCACTTTAAAAGGGGAATTCCCTAGGGACTAATAGACAAAGGTATTATAGCAATATTCCACCTAATGCAACCATTTGTACCATTGAAAAGGCTTGTCTCTAGTAAAACAATGAAGATATGCCTCTATTGTCTGGTTAGTGACCTCGGTCTCACCATCCAACTGAGGGTGGTAAGCGGAGCTTCGGTTTAGTTGAGTGCCAGTCAACTTAAACAACTCCTCCCACACTTTACTCAAAAAGACCTTATCTCCATCTGACACTAGTGATCTCGGGATACCATAGAGTCGTACAATCTCCTTAGTGAAAAGCACTACTACAGTCCCTGTCGTGAAAGGGTGTTTCAAAGGCACAAGATGAGCAAACTTGCTCAATCTGTCCACCATTACTAAGATAGTGTCGTAACCCCCCGATCTTGGTAATCCTTCTACGAAATCAAGGAATAGATCCTCCCGAATCTGATTAGGGACTGGCAATAGTTGCAACAGTCCCGCAGGAGTTAAAGCTGCATATTTTTGTTGTTAGCAGGTAACACACTCAGCTACATATGTGGCTACTTATATCTTCATTCCTTCCCAATAAAGCTCTTTGGGCAACTTTTTGTAGGTTTTTAAGGTTTCCCCGTGCCCAGATAAATGAGACTCATGTGCTTCCCTTAAAAGAAGTGGAATATACTTTGAAGTTTTACTAAACCCCAACCTCCCATCATACATTAACCTATCATGTACCAAAACAAAAGGCAACTTACCCAAGGCTTCCTTGGCAATTTCAACCTTCAAAGCCTTCAGCTAATCATCCTCTTCTACCTTTTACAAGATTTCGGATATGTTTACCCCTTGAGAAACTCTCATGACTTGGCAGTCCACTAACTCCCCTCTCCTTGATAAAGCATCTGCAACTTTGTTGCTCTTCTCTGGCTTGTATTCCACTTTGAAATCATACCCCAGCAGTTTAGTAACCCACTTTTGTTGATCCACTGCAATCATTCTCTGCTCGAGTAAATATTTGAGGCTTTGTTGGTCAGTTCTAATGATGAATTGTTCCCCCAAAAGATATGATTTCCACTTCTTTACTGAAAGGACAATTGTTATGAGCTCCCTCTCATAAACTAATTTTCCATGAGCTCTAGGTGACAAAGATTGGCTAAGATAAGTGATTGGCCTACCATTTTGCATCAGCACTGCTCCCAACCCGATACTAGATGTATCAATCTCCAGAATAAAGGGTTGTTGGAAATTAGGTAAAGCCAAAACTAGCAGAGAACACATAGCAGACTTCAGCTGTTGGAATGTAATTTCTGCCTCCTCTAACCATTCGAACCCTTCCTTCTTTAGCAATTGTGTCAATGGGGCAGCAATTTTCCCATAATCCTTCACGAATCTTGTAACGCCCCAAATTAGGGGTTAGCATATTAAGCAAATTTAGTCCGATTTATGTTATGTCTCTTTGACATTTTGGCATGCATTCATGGCATTTTCCGGGTACATTGG
>JANITW010000087.1:39838-52363 GCA_027564335.1 Erythroxylum williamsii | reverse complement strand
CATTTTTTAATTGACAGCCAAATAGTTATCTCGCTTTTAAAAAAAGCTCTTTTCAGAAAAGCTCTACTGATAAAAGCTCAACCAAACTGGCCCTAAAACATTTTAATTATTAGACATGGGTTCAAAACGACATTACGAGCCCTCAATTATGGACTTGTATTTGCTAGAACCTACCCTTGGATCCACCTTTTGATTAAGTTTGATTCTATAGACGTGTTGAGATGTCTCTCTCTTCTTTTAAACGCTTTGACCTTCTATCCTCTGGCTCATCTTATTTCGGATATCAGATCCTTTTTAGACAGGATTACTCACTACACATTCACATATACCTTTTGAGAGGGCAATCAATAAGTAGATTTTTAGCTCACTTGGATTCGACAAGTGTATTTGTAGAACGCATCTGACTTACCTCCCTCCTAGTCTCAGTTACCACGCAAGGGGTTTTGTTTAATTGTTACTGTGTTGTTTTTCTTTTCTTCTACTGTAACAAAAAAACGACATTATTCTAAACATTAGACATAATTGAATATCATAAAATTAAATAAAGGATCCAATTTCAAGAAATTTTAATTAAATTTATGATGTGTTCTGCCTCAGGCTAAATCCAATCTTAGTCTCCTGCTCTATCCAACTCCCTCTCCTCGTCTATTCATTAGAATTGGCGCTGGAATACATTAAATTCAAAATGGCATCATATTTGAAAAGTATGTAATTGTATGCTCTAAGTTTCTATCTTTTATATAATTTTGTTATTATATCTACAAAATTAAACTTATCTTATTTTAAAACAAAATTTTTTTATCAAGTATATTTAATATAAACTAATTTAAATTAAGAATAATTTTTATTATTATCTATGAATACTACTACTTTAGGATATTTGAATAACTTATTTTATTAATTTTCACATTAACATATAAAAAATCAGTAATGAAGAATAAATTTGTAAGTAAGATAAAGAAAAATAAAATAAATTTACCATAAATTCTAAATTTTTAAGACAAGAAATATAAAATATTTGGTTAGAGCATTTGAAACAATGAAAGATATATTGAAGTCATTCAAGAATTGGAAGATCACGGTTAACAAGTGCTTATTTATATTTCAAAGTATCATCTTTAAACATGTGATTGTAAAGTATTATCGTGGACTATTACATTAAATAATATCTTAGCAATCACATGTAAGCTAATGTAACTATTAAAAGGTATTTAGTTATCTAAATATATAAAGGTATAAAATGTTTTCCCAAAATTAAAATTATATTGAATAATTTCTAAATGAGGTGTTCGCTTAAGCGAACACAAATGTTTTTTTGAAAAATTAAAATTTGAATTGATAGAAATAATAGTAAAGGACAATAAGTTGTTAGGAGAATAGAGTTACTCTCCTACAATAAAATGATGATGCTAAATAGAAAAACTAAGACATAAGCAAGTAAGCAAAAGGTTAAAAAGTCGTGAGATATTGATGCAGCTCTTCTTTCTCTCAAGCCTCAAACAAAAGTATCTTTAATCTTAAGCCTTATGTTAATAGCATATAAACTTGGACAGCAGCAGCGTAGCAAGAGAAAACATCTATTCTTAAGGAACAAAAAGAATACAAGTTGTAAAACCAACCAAAAATAAAATCTAACCAATGTTAACATCAGAAAAGGATATTGGCACTCATGTCAAAGTCTAGCCTTGACAACCATACCCATAGAAAAGCAAGTGTGGGAAACCGGCTCATGTCTTTAGTTGTAACTCAACTTAGTACATTAGTTAGTAAGTTGTTGATCAAGTCTGGTCAAACTATCTCCAAAAGTTTGTTTAACTTCACCGTAGCTCCTTACACTTCCTTCAACAACCTCAAGTTCCATCTTAAGGCAAGTTGATTCATCCTATGTTTCATCTGATTCTCATACTATCTGTGCAACTAAATTAATCGTCATTTGTTATCAAGATTTCCCTTATCTATGAGAGCTAGCTTTGACTAATCACCTATTAATGAATATTTGAGTTCTTAAAAATTACAACATTCCTTTCCCTCCAAATTGCATACACACTTCATCCAAAAGCTACCTAAAGTTGTTATGGTCTCCTTTGCTCAGTTGATGAGGTTAAAGTGCTCAATTCATTATGTTCCCCCATTTATGCTTTTGATATTGGTGATTACGTTGAATTTGGATTTGTTCTTAAAATGATAAGGTGTATATATGATTAAAAAACAAATGGTATATTGATTCAAACTCTAAATTACAAAGTTTGCAAGTCAAATTATGACTCTTGAGTCTCTTTAATTATGTCCATTTTGCTTAACCTTTTCCTAATGGCAAGCAAAGTACAAATGATACCTTGGGAGGGATAAGCTTAAACCAAACTAGTTTGCACCAAGGTACGTTAGAGGAGGCATTATGAAAAATATAGTCATAAAAGCGGATTGTAAATGCACTAGATGAGTGTTTCTACTATAAGATATTATCTTCTCTGTTATGATTGGGATGTACCTTAGAAGGTTATTTTCAATGATAGAGAAATCCATAAAGCTACATGCCACTCACTTCCCCTAATCAACCCTTCCATTTTAGTCTTAGACTAAAGCATATATCTTACAATTGTCAATTTATGTGAAAGAGAACGAGACCTTAATTCATTTGAATTTTCATACCAAAGTCAAGTGCTCTTTTCAATCTATTTTGTATTGCCATTCCCAATATAACCTTCCTCTTATATTTAAGATTTGAGACATGGTTTATAAAGTGTCAATTTTGGTTTGATTTCCTTGAAGCAACTATTTTTAAGGGAATGGAATGTATCCATCTTACTGATAATGCCTCATTATTTATAAGAATTCTCTAAACACTTTTTACTAGAAAAACTTTGTTAATTTATTAAATTAGTGTGATTCCTATGTCCCCTTCATCCTTAGACAATCTTATCTTAGCCCATTTCACCTTGGCATAAAGGCTTCTTATGTGCATCTCCATTATATAGAAAGTTCCTCGTCATTTTTTTCACTACCTTTGTTAGATTCCTAGGTAGTAGCAAATTTAAAGACCAATACATAGTGTCACGTTCTGCATGTTTCAAAGTCCACATGAAGAGGGTTGGTCTAAAGACTCTTCTAGAATTTTGCAGAAGGCTATATATTGCCTTAGAGGCTTCATTTGCAATCATCTTCATACATTCTACATCTAACATTCAAGAAGAAGCTTCCTTTACAAACATTCTTCAATCTTTCCTTTAGTCTCTTGACTTAAAGCTTTCTTTACAAAAATTCTCCATGCTTTGCTTTAGTTTCTTAAGTTGTTTTTCTAATTGTGATAGCCTTATACCTAGCATTTTTAGTGAGGCTAACTTGTTATAGTGGAATAACACTCAAATGTCACACGGTTTGTTGGTAAGAAGTCCAAGTCGATGACAATATGCATGTTTCTAAGGATTGAGATAATGAGATGTAGCCTACTTGCACATGAGAGGCTTCTATTACACTAATGTCCAAATCTCCTTTGAATAGCATTGAACAATGGATAGGAGTCCCCAAATGTTGGTCTTTTGGTAGTTATAAGCACCCTTAGATATGTGAAGGGGGTGCTTTGAGTTGCATCCCTAAAATTGTAAAGAGCTTGTTGAGCATGTTTTTACCTATAATAAAACCCTTTTAAAGTTGTCGATTCCAGGAGACAATTAAAACTAAGTGAATCTAACTTTGTTTAAGGTATTAAAAATGATTTGAATGAAAGTAAATAAAAGAAATGAAGCAATCAAATTAAATCAAACAAATATCCAAATAATAATTAAGCTACCATAATTAAGCAAGGATAATCAAAGATGAAACCTAGGATTCATTCAATCGTTATTTTGCCCCCTTAACCACTATTGATTCAATTAGGTGTCGATCCTAGATTTTTGAAGGGTTTGATTACTGTCTCTCAAGATCTAACTAATTACCCTAATTGATTACAAAATTTTAGATTTTGCAATCTTTTGATTCACAAAAACTGCCTAACATTTTTAGCTTGTTCTTAAATGATATATTGGATAATTGAGTTTTCGCATAAGATCTCTCTTCATGTGATTGTCAATTTGATAGTTATGTGACTTATTAAGTCACTAACTCTCATTGTCTAACCTAATCTGATTACTTTCAACTCATTCTCTCGATTTATTGTCAAAGTATTAACATACACAAATCTCACCACCCCATAATATTGTATTGAATTCAATAATAATCAAGTCATAAAATAACTCAAGAAAAAAAATCCTAACATGGAAATTTGAAGCATCATAAACGTGAATAACATATTCAAATCCAAGTTACAAATCATGTTTAATGAAAATAACAAAAGGAATGAAAGAAGAACTTGATTTGGAACTGAATATGAAAATTTGAAAATTCTTCAATGCTCTTCTTGATCCAATTTGGTAAGATGGTGGCTAGCTTTTTCAGTAACTGATGGTCTTAGGGTTAATTCTAGGGTTTCTCCATTTCATTTGGTTCCAAAACTCCCCCAACTTTAAAACAGATGAAAAATCTTGTGTCTGGAAAGTATTTGTCATAATAACGACTACTGGAGAAAAACCTTTTGTCAGATAGTGACATAGCATACATGGTTGTGATCTTGCCATATAACCCATGCACATTCTAACTTTCTTCATTCTTCACTTATTTGGTTTCCATCATTGATAAACACATCAAACACCTTAAGAAACATAAGATCAAGATCCAAAATCATGCTTTAAACCACATAACACTTAAAACATGAACAAACAACCACAATAACATAATTCTAAGCCTATACATGCAATAACCTATACATGCACTAATCATCTAATAAACTCCTATAAACACATTAAAACACTTATAAAAACATAGTATAAACTGCACCTATCAGAGCCATCTAGCTAATTTATATGATCCAGCTGAAACAATCATATGAGTCTTGTCCTTACTAATAGGGAGGTTACGTAGTTTGTTAAATAAATGGAGTGAATTCATTAGTGTATTGATGGAACCAATGCCAACTTTGCATACTATTAAAAACTCATTAACAAAAGTTATATATTAAATATGCTCAATTTCTTACAGTTAATATAAAACTTAAACTCATTATTAAACCTGATATGATAGTCTATTAGTTTAGTAAGTATCTCCATACACAAAGTAAAGAGGTAAGAGGATAAAGGGTCCTTTTGCCTTAGCCATTTCTTACCTAAAAAGATATGATTGGCCTGCCAATATGATGAAATAATAGGTGGTAATGCATTGTTTAATCCACTTGGTGAACTAAAGAGGAAAGTTAAAAGTTACAACATATTGGATTATGAAGCTCCAAAAAAGTCTATCTTAAGTGCACAAATCCCAATCATCTTATTCCTTAACTCCTATGCAAAATGGAATGTTGTAACCTATGCTCCTCCTTTTAATGAAAGTCCTTGAGAGTGATTAATGATTGAACTGAGGACTTCATTCTATAGGCTAGATAATATTAAATAAGCCTAAAATCCTTTAAATTTGTTGGATTAGGGAACTTAGGCAGCAAGCATATTTTTGTTTTACTGACCACTTTCAACATATTACCACTATGGAAAAACCTTTGGAATTCTTTGTTCATTCTCTTAATAAACTCATAAAATTCCCTACAGAAGTGTGTAATAAAGCCATCAAGTCCTGGAGCCTTTTTGGGGTTTAAGCTACTTATAATCTTCTCAATTTCTTACAAAGCGAATGGTTTAATGACTAATGAGAGCATATGCTTATTCTTTAGAGATTGCTTTAGGTATGAAGGAGCTAAGTACCTACGCAAACAAACAATAGTAAGCACAAGTTCCCAAAGTGTTTTAGGATAGTTATAAACCTTTTGCTTTAATTTCTATTGCTTCTGCATCTTCTCCTTATTCTCCTTTGCTAACTTGTTGGTATTCCTTCTTGACATTATAGCTTTATGAAGTAATGAAGTATTTTTGTCTTCCTTTTGTAACTATTAAACTCTAAATAGAGCCTTACGAGAGAGTTATGTCATTCTAGAGCCCTAGTATAATTTGATATGTTTACTCTTTCCTGATTAATTTTAGATATCCAGGTATATTTTCTTTGATTTAGTTATGGTATGCCTAACTTCTTGCCATCTCTACTAATATCCATTATTTTTGTAATTTTTTGATTTTTTTGAAGTAATGATCAAATAATGTCTTCTTCATAAAATAAATCATATTTAAGCGTTCAATTTCATAAAAAATCAAATAAATTCATCAAATTAAAGTTTTTGGAGTTTTAGGATAGCTTAAGGATCTAAAATTAGTAATTTCCTATATTCTAGAAAATTAGGCATATTTCTAAAAAAATTGGTTATTTAGTTATGCATTTAGATGTGTATTTAAGATTTTTCAATTCCTAATTAAAGTCAATTACATTGTAAATTTTTACTTTTGACATATTGGTAAATTTTGAAATTTGTTAAAATTCATTAATTTTGGAAAAGTTAGACATGTTGACTTTTTTTTATTAAGTTATAGGTTTAATCACTTATGGATGATTAAAGTTACTTATTTTTGCTTAATTATTCATTAGTTTAATTAATTTTAATTTTCTAGTCAAAATTGCAAAAGCAATAGATTTTTAGTAAAGTTTTGAATTTCTCGCTATGAATTAAAAATTCCATCATTATTTTAGAATACTATGAGATTGATTATAACTTAAAAGAGTTTGATGTGTTTTGATATTTATCTTAGAAGTATTGCATGTTATGTTTTTAGTATCTTAACTACTTTTCTCATTCCTCACTCACTTTTAGAGCCTCTAGGATTCTTGTTTGTTTGGTTGTCATGACAAGAAGTATGGGTAACTTTTTCCTAATAATATAGTTTCGAAGAGGCTCAGGTCTAAAATTTAAAGACTCAATAAACTAGTTAAGAGTTCTGGGCTCATAAGGTAAGGTCATTTCTTCCTTCTTTCTCACCTTTATCTTCTTCTATTCCTTCTTCTATTAGATGAAATGTCAATTTTGGTATTGAGTTACCAAGTTTAGTAGTTATCATTCTAGATTCCTCTATACAAATAGGGTTATCCATCTTAATGTCACATTATGACTTAATCTAGTTCTTTCTTGATTAAGGTTAGGAGCCTTTACTCTGCAAAACTTGTAGGGCTAGCCCTATAAATGCCTGTTTATTCTATTATACTTTGAGATATACAATGAGAGACACCTTTAAGATATTCATTTCTCATGTCTATGGCATTAAGATTCTTTTTACTTTATAGATTCTTGATGATATCCTTAACATTCCTACTCTACACATTTCTTGCTAACTATGATTACTTTCCCATGCGTTTATCTAAGGAAAGATATAATTCTTTTTAGATTTTTGGATTTTTACATTATGTGAATGTTTATGACAATGTACATAATTTTTTTACTTATATATGAGTAATTTTAAATATATTGTTCTCTTTTTGAGATTGTTACATCTCTTTTAATCATTTATATGCTTTGGCTTATTAACTGATTATCACTTGGTTATATTTATATTTGAATCAAAATATTAATCTTACCAATTTGTAATTTAATAAAGTCAATTATACATCAATTAAGGGAGAGTTACGTAGTTATATTGCTTTGATATAAGAGGAATCGGTCTTAAGTGATCAATTTTAATGTTTCCCTTAATTTCACTTTGTTTTACAATTATAAAATGAGGAGATTATTAAAATAAGGAAAGTTCCAATTTTATATTTTGATAATAATAAAATATAAGTATTATTAATGTTTTATTTTTGGTGATTATATGAAAGCAACATAAACTTATTTAAACATATGGGACAAATATTCTAAGATACATAATATGGAGCAAAATGAAGCATCACGTGGCTATTAAATCTAAAAAGAAGGAATATGCAAATTGAAGTTTCATGCGACTATTGAACCTAAAAGGAAGAAATTAAATTAATTCATGAGCTCCATGACTTTTTCAATGAAAAATCGAATCATGGGGACTAAAATCAAGAAAATGTTTTTTGATATGTAAAAATTAATTCAAGCTTTCTTGTATGATATAATTGATCATTTTAATAATGTAGGGCTTTATGTGCATAATCAATAGATTTTAAATTTTAATTCATAGGACTGTTCATTTATTATAAGGAATCAATGTTTTAATTTCAAGAACGTCATCTTATGTTTGGAACAAAATTTGAAAAAAAATTGAAGCAAGAAAGAAAGTAATATAAGACAAAAGTTGAAAAGTTTTTACAAGACTACGTAATTAATCACTGAACTTCTATAACATCATTGTGATTTAAAATAACTAATGGCTACATTCAGGTATCAAGAGGCTAGGTAATTCTCCAAAGTAACATTGAGAACTAAAGGAGTTGTTGTCCTTGTAAGTAAAAATGTGTTATATGATTTTACTACACAAGACTTATAAAGAAGTTTCTTTGTTATTGAGAGAATCACAAAATATCCTATTATTTCTTTCATCCTATATGCCAATAACTGGGTAGCTAAAAGCATCTCTAAACACTCATAAATCCTCTTCATATCTCATCTTAACATTACTACAACATTCAATAATGTCTAAACAAAAATATAGTGGATTGGCATGGTGACACAATTGAGTGATTGATGTCCATATGTATTGACTATATTGACATTAAAAGAAAACGCTATACACATTTCTAGTGGATAACTTGCATAGAATGCACATTTTGGCAAAGTAGAGAAGTGTTCTAATATATCCACTATAGGAAGTCTCCTTTCTGATAGCAAGCCATAAAGTGATTAAGGTATGAGGAGAGCTATGCGCGTATCATGTGACTTTGTGCCAAGGATAGTGTGATTGGTATTCCTAAAAGGGACCAATGTTATGCATCAGAGAAAGTTCCAGAAGGAGTGTGCATCCACTAAATTAAGTCTTCTTTAAAATTATTAAGGGAAACATTTTAAAAGAAACCAAATAATGCAGGTGATGGTGATAAGACATGAAGATTCATAATAGGTCAGCAATTGTAATAATAAGGGATAAAATTCCTTATAGGGGTGTTGCTTTAGTTATAACTCTTAGAGGACCAAAGGGGGGTCCAATGATTGTGCTAAAGAAGGTGATTTTGCCATCATTTACAATATATTTACAAGAGTTTATGATAATAATCCTTATCTTAAGTAAGGAATTCATATATGATGAGGCATTGCCTGGGATTTTGGCATTCCATAAGTTCTAGCTCTTTTTATAGTATAAGTGCACCATTTAATCCATAAATATTATTTATCTAATAGTAATCTCCAAAGACTCTTTTTAATAAGGACCTAATTGAGCACTATAATTAGAAGATCATCTAATCCACCATGTTCCTTGGGCTTGCATACCTCAAACTAGTTGACTTTTGCAGTTACCTCTACCATTTGCATTCTAGCTAGAGAAAGTTTATGAAAAGTTTCTATATCTCTTTAGTCACTGATTTAGGAAACATAACGTGTGATGCCCAAGAATTGGTAAGTATGGAGAGTAAAAAGTTTATCAATTGACATCTGCCTACTAGGGAGAGAGTTCTAGAGCTTCATTTCTCTGTTATGTTCTTAATTTTATTTATAAGAGGCTTAAAATCATAGAAAACAAGCTTGAAAGAGGAGATAAGAACACTAAAATATTTGATAGGGAGATGAATTCCTTAAAGATTGTGATGGAAGAGATTTTTATAGATAATAAGTAGCACTTACAATGATTAAGAAACAAGACTTTTCATTGTTAATAACTAAACCAGATATCTTTTTAAACATTTTGCAAGCTTATGACATTGTTAACACTGATTTGATATCTAATTTAGAAAAGAAAAATATATCCTCAGCATAGTTAAAGCTAACATTGTTGAGTTTCTTACATTTGGAATGAAATTTGAATATTGAATTCTAATGATGGTTCTCTTGAGGAGTCTTATAAAAACTTCAGATACCAAAGAGAATAGAGAGGGGAAAATTGGATCCTTTTGTCTAACACCTCTAACTGTAAGAATAGATTTGGTAGGTTATCCATTAATAAGAATTCTGTGGGAGACTGAAGTGATACACTGAAACACCCATTCAATGAAGATATTTAGAAAGCCAAATGCCTTTAGGGTGTTCTAAACTATAATCAAATGAGTCATAAGCTTTCTTAAAATCTATTTTGAAAGCATAACTTTTGCAATTTTTTCCCCTGTTGTACTGCTTGAATGACTCTTATGTTAAAGTTATGCTATCTTATATTTGAAAACTTTTGTAATTAAGATAAATAAAGTTTTCAAAATCAAAATGGACATTTCAATTTTGTGAAAACTCAATGGTTTGAAAAGTTGGTCAATTTAGCATGTTTCTAAACATTAATTACTATATAATTTCAACTAACTAAAGGATTAAAATCAAATTGTGACTTTAACTAGTTGATGCCTAACCAAATAAGCGTATTAGTCTAAAAATTTATATTGACTAGTCAAATGAACAGGAATTAGGCTTAAGTAAACAATGATATTTAATTTTCAAGATCAAAATATAAAGATCTAATTTTTTTCCATCCCCTCTATTAGATACTTATGAATTAGAAGTACGATTATAAATAAGATCTACAGTTACATGTATAATCATAATTAGAAAATTCAAAGTAAAGTAAATCTACATAATCAATTATAATAGATAAACAATAATTATTATAAACTTAAAATTAATAAAAAGAAACAATGATTTAGTAGCATGTACTTTTACTTTGTGATTGCTTGATGTGCATTATCTTTAGAAGAGTAGTGATTAGTGGTAGACAAAGCTAACGAGATTTTGAGCCTTTATAGATTGACATATCCATATCAGTCTCATTGTCTTTTGTTTATGTGTGACCTTTATAACATGTACGTCTTAACTTTGCTTTGATTTTCTATTCAAGACCACATTTTTATCACATGTATTAACATAAAAATGATTATGCATTCTTTGTTTTTCCAAGCTACATTAGCCAAATAGCCTACCCATTTTATGATTTTTCCTTTTGATAAGCCCCCTTGAGCTTTGGTTACCTGTTCTTTATGTACTAACCACATTGTATACTTTTAAACTTGACCAAATATCCAACCTAAGCCATAAAGTCAATGGAGCGTTTGTGATTGTTGATGATTGTGGATGTACAAAAGTCTAACTATTTGTTTGGTTAGTATCTTCAAAATGCAGAGACGACATGAGACAAAACAAAAATTGGAGACAGTGAGGTGTTTGATTGCGGTGGACAGAACGGAGAAAATTGTCCCCGTCCTCAGGACTGAAATGTGTTTGGTTGCAATAGACAGAACAAAAAATAGTGTTAATGAAAAAATGCCCCTGCAGTATAATATATTAGAAAGATGTAATTCATTGATTATTTTATAATTGTATCAATATTTATTTGAAGTGTATATGTAATTTGTTAATGACGATGAAATAAAATGAGAAATTAGGCATATTTATTGAAATACGAAACCTAAAAATTAACTATCTTACAAGTTAATTATCTTATTATTAACTTGTAACTGAAATAAAATTAATTATCTTATTATTGTTGTTGTTGTTGTTGTTGTTATTGCTGTTGATGCTGTTGTTGTTGTTGTTGGTGGTGTTTTTTTGTTATTATTGTTATTATTGTTGTTGTTGTTGTTGTTATTGTTGTTGTTGTTGTTGTTGTTGTTATTGTTGTTGTTAACCTTGATGTTGACGTAGTCGCCTATCTTATAGGTCCTGAGATACGTAGTCAAAGGGATATAACCCTTCTTCCTAAAGGGTGTAGCAAAGAGATCTCTTGTTCTAGAACGAAGCCCATGACCAGCCGGCATTTTCACTCACCTCTCTTCCTGTCTTCTTTGGATGTGTTCCTTCGAAAGTCTTCTTATTGAAGCTAACGCCTAACGGTAACTTTTGACTTTTCTTTTCTTTAATGAAATTCCTCAACATTTGTTTTGTTTTTCTACATTTAAGAAACGCTAAAACTATATTTAAAAAATAAAAATTCACTAAAGATTTAATTTATTATTTTCAATGTGCGAAAAATTATAATTATTAGATAAAGTTATAATTTATATTTGCTCTTTATATTTTAATTTCAAAATAATGTGTTTTTAATAAAATTTTACATATTTTAAATAATATATCTTAAACAAAAATTTTATTTTATTAAAGTTTTAAAATAACTTAGTTAATAATGTCGGGTTAAAATAAAAAAATAAAAAAATTTAAGTATTTAATTGTTACTTTTTTAGTTTGAGCTATAATTACAAAATTGAGTAATTTGAATTTTTTTATGATTAGCCTCATGTATGCGATTCTTGATTTTGTTTGGTCGAAAACTATTTCTTACTTTTTATTTATTTATTTATAATGACAATAGAACTAGTTATCTATTATTTATTGAATCGACTGATCCAATCCAGTTTTCTAATCATTGACTAATAATAATGATTATTAGAAATTACTCTTGTTATTTAATTTATTATTTTCAATGTGCGAAAAATTATAATTATTAGATAAAGTTATAATTTATATTTGCTCTTTATATT
>JANITW010000075.1:39279-54115 GCA_027564335.1 Erythroxylum williamsii | reverse complement strand
ACAATCAAAATAAATTCAATTATTTCATATAATATTTTTACCGTTGACTTAAAAATATGAGATTTTTTTAATTATTATTATAAAATTAAAGAAGAAGTAGTGCATAAATTGATACAATTTGATCAAAGGATTTCATAATTTATTCTTTATTTTTTAAAAAAATCTCATATTTCTCTAAATTTAAAATAATAATTTCATAATTAATGTAAAAGTACAATTTCCAAATATTAAAAATAAAGGAAAATTAATCTGGTTATTAATCATATATAAATATTATTTATCAGGCAAAAATGATTGAGAAATTTCCATATCCTTGTTGGAGTACTACTTTGTATGTGTGTGTGACGCAAGAAGCAACAAGTCAATTACTTACATGAATTCAATTCCGATACTTGGATGAGTGAATTCAATTTATAAAGGGGATGAGTTTCATGTAAATTACATGCATGAATTCAAACTACTGCAATTTAATTCAATTCAGGTGTTTCCAAATAGCTTGTAATTTTTTTTTCATCTCTTTGATATATGTCCAGAGAACTACACAGACACAGAAAATTTAAAAGGGGAAATCCATAATGACGAGGAACAGAGTATCAAATGCAAATTTATTGTTATGTCAGGTACCATACCTTATATCTGACAGCCTCATATGTCCCGTACACAGCACCTGTATGGAAAACATCACTTTATATACAGAAAACTAAGATTCTTCGGATGTCAATCACAAATGCTGTATACCACAAACTGCACAAGTGCAAATGAAAGAGGAAAACCCTTTCGATACCATCACTTCACCATTTACCAGCAATACTTGAACTCAGTAAGAACTTTTATGAAGGGGAAAAGTAACAAACATATGAGACAATGTCTGCTGCAAGCTAACAACAACCTAGCATTTAGTCATTCGCCAGAATGAATGCAACTCGACTTAAAGATTTCAGGGCCAATTCCAAACACATATGGCTACAAACCTGATCACACCCATGTTCCGACATCAAGAACAGTCAAAACTACAGTAGCTTTACCTTATGAGAACTAATCCAACTGGGTTTTCAAGACTTTAGGAAAGTTCCAACTTCGTGCTCTAATAACAAAAGGCTAATCCATAATCAAATAAGAAAATGAACGCAGATACAAGTTTTCTTATTCAAAACTAATGATTAAAAGCTATTGAATTCCCTCTTTTATAACAACAGAAATCATAATCCGCAGTTGGAAGTCGCTAAACGTGACGTATGAATTCCAAAACTGTAAATTGAACTATATATCTCAGCAACAAGTGTAGTACCTCCCAATTTCCTCTAGGGTTAATAACTCTGGATGACGAATTATTTCACTTTTATGGGAAAAGTTAGCAAATTGAAGACAAATCATTGAATACAACAACTGGGTATAGAAGTCAATTCAATCCAATGAAGGTCAAAGCAAAAACAAAACAATTTTGAAACTAAACCACCATCCAATATTAGTTCAAAATACAGTTTGTAGATCGAGAAAGACAAGTAAAGGCGTGAACTTTCGAAAGTTTCAACTTTGAAAATAAGAAATTACCAACGGCGCCGCCGATGGCACCTCCGACTGCAACGCCAGCCGTCACGCGAGCCAGACAACTATCCCTGGCCATTAGGTTTTAGTAGAGATTGTGCGAAAGATGGCCCCTTTATTCCTATGTGTGTTAACCGCGAAGAGTTGCAAGCCTTTTGCTGCCTGTACAAGTTAATGAAGGATCTAGGAATGTGTCTTGTTTCACAACTCAAGGTCGCAAGTAGAAGAGGACGGTGAGTGAGCCTAAGCCTATTCGAGTTTTGCCCTTGTATGGTTTGTCATATCATTTGAATCTCAACCTTCCTCGCATCGTAAAGATTCTTGTCTTTTTTGTAGAAAACTAGGCAAATAGTTTTGCAATTAGGAAAATGTTGGTAATTTGATGTAAATAGGCAAAAGGAACAATTTTAAAATTAGACACCGACGTAAACGAAATTATTAACAAATGTTAGTTAAGTGCCTTTAATAAATTTTTATTTTATTTGTGAGTTTCACAATGTTACGTCATATCTCACATAATAAGGTGAGATTCAATTTTTTTTAAAAAATTTAAAATGGTATAAATTAAGCTAATTCTTGAGATCCTCTGTCCAATTTTAATTTGTCCAATCATATTTTAATGTTTAAAATCAATTAGTTTTAGGCATTAGATAGGGTACAAACTCTAAATTCATATTCAATGACAAAAATGACATTGTTTTAGACATCAGACAGAATTAAACAAAGTAAAATTGAACAAAAGATCTAAACTCTCTTTTAATGGAGATTCTCTGTTCAATCATGTCTAATGTTTTAAACTAGGTAATTTTTAGCCATTGGATAAAGATGGATATTATTAAACTCATACTCAATGACTAAGATGACGTTATTTTATATATTAGATAAGATTAAACAAAAATTGGACTGAAGATTTGAAATCACTACGATCGACTCAAAACTCACTAACTTCCCAACTCAGAATATGGTGCACAATGCCTCTTAATTACAGCTCACACGTTCACACATGCACTTACACTTTAATATTCTACAATGACCACCATGTAACTCTATCTCATCTTTTTTACAACATCCCACATCTCATCTCCTCTCCTCTCACAATCTCCTTTCATTTTCTCTCCATTTTCCTATATGCAACCATGGCTGCCCTTGCCATGAGTTCCTTTTCTCTTCACGGCATTGATGAGCTACCTTTTTTTCTCCTTCCTCCTCTTCGTTTTCTCATTATTCTTTTTTTTTTTCTGTTCTCGTCATCAACATGTTGTGTCGCGTGTGCCTTAACCAAGTATATTCTTTTGTACCATCGGTCTCCACCTTGTCATTCTATGTCGACCAAAGTGTGTAGAGTGTGTGGAAATGATATTGGAGTGAAAGAAGATGGGCAACCATTTGTTGCATGTCATGTTTATGACCTTCCTGTTTGTAAACCTTGTTATTTGTACGAGAGGAGCGAAGGAAACCACACTTATCGTCAATGTAACACTTGCTATAAGCATAAAAAATGTTTGCATATTTAGCTCTCTATTTATTCCTCTTGAACTTAGAAGATCAAGAAATGAATGAATCTATCTATTTCGGGCATTTGGATTATGTATAAACATTAGACTTGATAAAGGTTTGCTCTGTGTAGTTTGTCTAAGAGTTCCTAGAGATGATGAGGAAGAAGATGATAATTTTGGTTCTGATGATATTGAAAGTGAAATACATATTAAGAGTGACGAATTTGACAAAAAAATGTTTTTGCTCACTCGATAACTCTAACCTCGATTTCTAATTTACAGATGGATAAGATGGAACTATAGAAAAGCTTTCCTATGCATATTGTAATAGGCTTGGACTTTCACCAATGCTCATTCAGCACTTGAGTAACCTCTTGTTCCCAAGTTAGCCTTCTACACGAAACACTTTGCTAAAGAGAAGCAGGAATGTGAGAGAATGTAAGAATATTTATATTAAAGACTCTCTCAAGAAAGCTACAATGCTTATAATACACTCTATGATCTTCTATATCCAAATGAGGCAACCCCTTGAGGGTATTTACACTTGCTTCTTCCTAGAATGGACAGTTAAGATCTACTTGATCTAATGGTCTATATTGACTTTCTAGAATTCTTTACACTACTCTACATACTTCATGTACATTATGTACATATTTATAATATTCTACAAGCTTCTATGAGGTTCCATATTATTCCACAATGTTCCATAAGCTTTCATAGTCTTTTACTATGTTCTAGAAGCTTCCAGGGCCTTCCATAAGCTTCTACCATATTCTAGATGTTAGACCCAAAATATTTCTTGGAAGTTAGAACTTTTGTATATGAAATGTTGGAAGTTAAATGCTAGAAAATGTAGTTGAAACATGTTCGCTAAGTTTGCTTCAGTGCTTTAGCCATAACTTTTTCTCTAGTTATCCAAATGAGATGATTTTTATTTGGAGTAAACTAGAGACATAGGGCTACAAAATGTTTGATGAAATTGAGTTTTAATTAAGTCTCTAAGAATGTTAATTTTTGGATGAAATTTGAGCATAGAATATTGTTTCAGCATAAGAATAGTTGAAAAATGTTTGGAAGACAACTTTCAGATTTCTGAACCAAATTGAATAATTTTGGTGTTATTAGAAACTTAAAACAATGAGAAACATTTTTCTAGAAGGAAGTATTATCAAATTCTTTCAATTACCTGATCAGAAAACGTCTGAATTTTTTTGGAGTTAGGCATGATTTAAATAATTTTGTGGTCTTGCTATATTAATTATTTTATTTGTAGTTAATTCTTATGTTAATGTTAGTAGGATTTTTAAATATGGTTTAGTTGAATTAAGTGGTAAGAGTATATATGTATGAGGGCATTTTGGGAAGGTTACTTAAGTATTAAAGTCTTAAGGCTTTGAAGGAAGGGCAAATTGGACATTTCTCAATCATTAATGGCATAATTGAAATAAGAAGTGTTGGCTTGCTTTTAAGGAAGAAGAAAAAACGTGATCTGGGGATAGAAAAGGAGAGAAGAAATGAAGAGAAGAGAGAAGAAGGAGGGAGTTTCGGTTTTGAGAGGAAAGAAAGAAGAAAAGCTAGGTTTTGATTTTTCTTAGTCATAAAGAGTGATTTTGAAGTTATTCAAGAAGGGAAAAAAGAAGAGGAGGATTAGAGCTTCCATTAGAGCTAACAATCTCATTATTTGGTGAAGATTCAAGGTATGGTTATTCTTAATCTTTTGGATTTTTGGAAGGGTTTTGGTTCAAATAGCTTAGGAAATATATGAATTTAAGAATTCTAGGATCAATTTTAGTGAATGTGTCTTATAGGTTCTCAATTGGAATTCCTATTGAATGAAACTTTTGCTTTTTGTTAAAGGAAAGCAAGGAAGGCAAGAGGAGCAAGGGGAGAAGTCATTTTGAGCAAGTCTTTAATCAAGGAATTCAAGGTAGGTTTCATGTTTATGATTGAGTAATGAGCTATGAATGTTTCCTTTTAAATCAAGAAAATAAAATGATTTCAATTACTTCATAAATGTTTTTTTTATTGCTTTGAATGATTTGTGAAATTGCCACATGTTTTGGTGTATGAATTTTGATGATGAATTGTGATATGGAAATGATTTTGAACAGACTTTATGTTTATGAAATTAAGTTTCGGAAATGCATATGAAATATTTCGTGCTCATAAAAAACAAGTTTCCAATAATGTGTCATTTGGGCAAATGGTTTTCAATTGATGAATTACATATTATCTGGGTTTGAAGTAATCCATTCAAGAATGTCACGTGCATGTTGACCAAGTTAAAGGCTTCTCCCGCCTGCCCGCTAGTGGCATAGAGCTCCTTCATGAACTCTCTCAAGTTCACAATTACACAAGACCATTATGTCGAATTGTATAGTTCGTCATGTTTATGGATCTTTCCAAACTATTTATGATGTGCTTATGTGTTTAAGATTTGTGACAAGTTTGATGAATTCATGATTTATGATGTTTATGAATTGCTTGATAAGTTGTGAATTTGGGAAATATGTGTTACATGGATTTTAATGTGAATTTTTCAATGGAAATAAATATTTCAATGGTTTTCGCTTATTTCTTGTTATAAAACTGTTATCTATGAGTTTTAAGGTCACCTCCTTTCAGTATCATCTTCTGGTGATGAGTAAGAGATCGAGTGACTGAGAGTTAAGACATCAATCCAGATTTGCATGTTTTGTTTTATTTTGGAGTAATTTATGTAAAACAAGGCTGCAGTTGCATATTGGAAAAATGTTGTATTGTGGCTAGGAAAGCCCATTAAAGCTTTGTAAAGCACTTATGTTTTGATGATAATGAAATATGATTGTATTTCTTGCTCATGACTCTCAAAGTTTGTATTGTACATTTTCAATCCTTTCATGGGTGTAGAAATTATATTCTGACTTTAGGGGAAGAATTGTATTGATTTAAGCCGAATTAGATAAAGTTATCTTCATAAAAGTTGTAGCTTATCTTTTTATCTTTCCAAATCTATAAAGTATGTAAATTTTGAATATCGAAGATGAGAGATATGAGCATTATAAGTCGGTAATGCTGCATAGGATGTATATCATAACAGCTATGGTGAAAGATGAGAATTTGTTGTTTGTGATGAATCATTTCAGTTGAGATTTGGGAGATTTGTGAAATCATTTTAGTAATTGAATGTTTAAGGAGTGTTTTTGCATTAAAGAAGTGAATTTGGTAAGATTATGAGTGAAAGTAATGTTAGAATGGATGTAAGAACCACTGGAGAGGCTTTGGAGGGAGTTTTGTGTCACATATGTTCGTTAGACAGACTTTAGGTATGTTAAACGGACCTTCTCAGGTGTAAAAACACCCCCACCTAGTCTATGTCCATTAAATGGACATTAGGTCTATTAAACGGATCTTCTCAGGTCTAAAATGCCCCCCAACCCCGTGTTTGTCCATTAGGCAGACATGTATGTCCGTTTAACGAACACACACTGTGCACTTACGGTGATTTGCATTTTTGACCCTCTAAATGGCAAAATCTCACTTTATTATCTTCATTAAAGTTATAGATCTAGAAGTTCTGTTTCATAATGTCTAAGAATAACCTCAATCCGAGGTTTCTAGTGAAAGTTATGTCAATTATCCCAAGATAGGTACAATATGATTGAAGATATAAATATGTTTGATTCTTTTGGCCATAACTTTATCATCCAACCTCCAAATGGAGTGATTCTTGAAGCAATAGATTCCTAACACATTTTTCTACGTCTCTGTAAACATTTATATCCATTGGTGCTGTTTTTGAAAATATTGATGGAGAGAAAGTGAGGAAATGGATTGGAAGAGTAGGAATTGATTGTTTACCAAACATACTTTGGTATTTTACTTATATCTTAAACTGTAGAGCTCCGATTGAGATGGTTCTTACTTCAAAATAAACTAGAGACTTAGTGCTACAATTATTTTAAAAAAGTCAAATTGTGATTTTGGATGTTTGATTAGTGTGGGCACACCACCCTTATAGGATGATGGCTAATGAGGGTTCATTGAAATAACCCTATAAGATAATGCGAACACTCATGTCTTATGATATTCCGGAATGTTGAGCTCCGAAAATGGGGTCTAACAAAAAAATTCCTTTTCCTCTTCCCAAGCATGTTAGGAATCAAGATAGACGTGTGATGAGATACTAAAGGATCCATAAACATGGTTTTACTTTTAAGGAATTAGAGTAACTACACACCATTAATAGACACTTAGACAAATTTTTCTTAATTTTCCACCTTGAACTTTGTTTATCCTCAAGTGTAAAAGTTTTCCTCAAACCTCAAATCTGTAACCTATATTTCTCTACATAATCCTTGAAATCAGAAGAGTATTTCTTTATACTCACGTGACCTATGCTTCAAATCTCATTAATAGACTATTAAAACATCCCAATATAATCCAAGAGCCATTAATCGAGGAGCTAATCTTTTGTAGCTTATGCTAAAGCAATTCCTTTAGAAGGCATAGTTTGATCCATAAACAAAATAACTACTACCTCTACATTCTTTTTGTAAGAAACATACAGAAAAGTGCACCGTTTAATCACTAGATTGCAAGGTTTTCACTTAACCACTCTTGATCAAAAGCAATCACAATGGACCTATAATGATGATTATGAGGGTTTGAAAGGAAATACCATTGCCTCTTTGAATGTTTCAAGCTAAACAACCTTTACTTGTTCAACTTTGTCTCTAAAACACCAATCAAAACACGCTTATCATCCAAAATAAAATCCCTTAAGGATACTTTAATTTAGGGGTTATTAAGTTCCCTCATATTCTAAGAAATTATTGAAATACTAAAGGTAATTTAGGCTTTAGGCCTCTTTCTCTACTATTTGATCTTCTTTTACTATCCACTTTGAACTCCTCATTTTCTAATTCCTTTCCATCACCCTTAGCTTTTATTAAAGATGTAATCCTTCATTGCCATAATAAGTTCTATTCCTCTATTTTTAATATCATGTAATATACTTGATTAAGAAATTTATAATCAAACATATTATTTTAAGTACTAGTTTTTCTAGTAAAATAAATCCATTTAATCTTTGTTATTGTTAGAAATATAAGATTAGATTCTTGGGTCATTAATATAGGAGTATGATGTTATAAATCACAATCTATATCTCTTGAAAACTTTTCAAGCCTTAAATGAATATTAATCTATATAATAGATGGCATCATAATAAAAGATCTCTATTTAGAGAAATGACCCACCTTAGGAGATGTATTATATACATCTTCATTCAAATTTAATTTGATTTCGTTAAGTAAATTATTACAACAATACAACTTGAAACCCTTGTTTTTTTTTCAACTTTTGCATTTTCAAGACCCTAAAGATGATAAGTTGTTTATTATTGGAAAGAGAGGAAAATGCATATTTAAAATGAATTGTAGACATTTCAAATCCAATTTCACAAAAGTTGTATTATTGAACATAACGTAATATTTAATGAGTAATTGACGTCATGTACTCCTTCAAAAACCTTCCTAAAGTAAATAAAAGGAATTCTTAACAAATAGATTACATTTTTCACATGTTACCTTAATGCAGGTTTCAAATTTTGGCATGCTAAATTAGATGCATATATATCATGAAAGATTTCATGAAAAACATAGATGATAAAGATTTTATTTATGGAACTTGCACTTTAGCCAAGCAAACTATGTTGTCATTCATTAATAGTATCTCATAAGAGAAAGCTTGACAATGTGTATCCTAGCCATTACCTTAATTTTATTAATTACAGAACTATATACAACTTAAAACTTCTATGTTTCACTCACATAAATAAAATAGAACTTAATATAAGTTATGAAATGTACACCTACACTCAAATGTACTCTTTAACTTTTCAAGGATCATAGTTACTCTTTAACTTGTCAAAGATTCTTGTCATAGTCTAGTTGTATCTTTTTATACTTAAAAACTATTTTAAGTGATCATTAAATATAAAAAATATACGTTATAACAACTATTTTTTGGAAGATTTTGGTTAGCTAATCTATTACCTTCGACTATTCAATTTATATTTGGTTGGGGTATTAACTAGTCATACCCTTATCCAGATACCAAACCATTATTTGATCCAAATTATAGACCTTTTGATAAATAACGTCGACTAGCCTAACCTAATCCTTCATTTAACCAAACCCCAGCTAATGTCAAACCACGCATTATGTCTACTATGAAACACTTAAATGAGTTTTAAAATAATACAACAAATTTATATTGATTGAATTCCGACTAAAGTGTTTGATTCTTCTCATCTTGACTTGATTTTCACTTGTATTACCTTAAAACTCAATTGATTTGCACATGTGCTATACTTTACTCATATTTTCTTCATTCTTTACTTACTAATTGATTTAATTGACTCATTTTCTCACTTTATTCTTCTATGAAACTTGATATTTCATTTTTTACTTCCATTTTTGAAAAATTAACTTACAAATATCACTAAAGAAAAAATATTAGAAGTAACATATTTTGTTATCATTAAAATTATATATTAGAATTTCACTTAGTCCAACAATATATATTGTTCTATTTAAAGACCTCTTTAATTTTTAGGATATCTTATTAAACAAATTTTATTTATATTTATCATAAGTTTATCCTTATAAGAATAACTCTTTGTTGTAAAACATAAATAACTATTTACTTTTAAGTAGCCATAACTAGTCCGTTAGTGTTTGTATAAATTACAAAAAAAGAGTTGTAAAGGGTAAATCTTTATATGTGGCTAAAAAGAAGAAGTATAGCGAGACTTCTTTATCCATTGAAGAAACAATAGTTAATTCTCAAGTGAAACATGAGGTGTAGACGTAGGACAAAGATTATTTGGTTAAACCAATAGATATTGATTTTTTTCTTTCCCTTACTTTCTTTTATTATTCTTTTGTTTGTTTCATGATTACCTTACATTAATTTTTCATATTCATTCATTAAAATAGATAATTCATTCATTAGCTTTCAAAATAAACTAAAAAGTATACACACCTAATTAAAACCTCTTTAAGGTTATTTGAGGACTAACAATAGGTATTAAAATAGGTATCATTCCTTGAATATATATGTAACACCCCGTGTTAAGGGTTAGAATATTGAGGAATTTCAGTGCACTTTATGCTTTGCATAATTTAGTTTTCACTTATATGTGCATTTGTAATTTTGGACACATACAAATATTTGTATACGCATTCATTGACATTTTTTGGGTATAAATGATTTTAATGTGAATAAAGTGTGAATTATTGATTAATTGTCTTGAAAATTGAAATGGTGTGTATTAGAATTAATTTCGCATTTTTGGAGACATTTCGGATATTTTGGAGATTTATCAAAATTTTGAGGTATTTTAGACAAGGAAAAATATAAAACTAAGAGACAAATAAAAGTGTGACAATTGTATTAGAAATTATTTGACAAGTGGGCTAATTATGGATTGACAATTGGACAAATTACTATGAGACAAGTGGAGCGATTAGTAAGTGACAAATGGGCTAATTAAATGGGTGACAAATGTAAGACATGCCAAAGGACATGTGTCAATGAGGGATGGAGCCACCTAGTCATGTTTTTGGGTAAGAAAGTTTCTATAGCTCCTTTGTTTTGTCTCCACCAAAAACACTATCTCCCTTCTTGCTCATCCATTATTTAAACACTTAACTTCTGCATTTTTGGTGTTATTGGCTTACCCACGTTACACCTTGCGAGTCTTCTACCATTTGAGAGTCTTGATTATTACAAAATCTTTTTGTAATCCAACACTGAAATTTATTGGCTGCTCTCCTTATTTATAAAATTTTTTGCTGAAGTGAGAGAAACTTAAAACAAGTAAATTTTATGCATGTTTTAATGTTTTAAATGGATGCATGTGTGAATGGTGTATATTTTCATAGTTGTGGATTGCTACATGCGTAAATGGTGTTGATGCATATGTGGGTGGTGAAAGAAGAAGCAAATTTGGTGAGATGATTAACAAGATGAAGGGTTATAGTCATTGGAATATGATATATGCAGTATTTTACTGGACATATATCTATATTTCAGATATAACTTGATTTGTGAATATTAATATTGGATGAATTTGAATTAAGATTAAACTAGAAAGATATATATACAACTTTCATGAACGAGTCGAATTTGATTTCCATCACTAAGTGTGTCAAAATTTGGTTTGAAGTGGAGTTTCTAGATTCTATCACTATTTATGAACAATATGAAGTATTTTGTGGTAACTTTTAAAATGCTTAACCAAATTGCACAAAATTGGTATCAATAGAAACTTGATACATAAAGGAACAATTTTTTACAAGGAAGTTTGACCTAAATCCTTCGTTTTCATTGTCAAAATCATCATGTAAAAGTGACCCTAAAGTCTGTTTTGGGAAGAGCTGGAAAAAAAATAGGTAAGGTGAAGAAGAAGGCTTCGCAGGTCTGCCAGGAATGTCACGGTCATTCATGTATACAATCATGACTTTGTAGGATCATATAGAGTGTCGCGGTCATGCATGTACACGATCGTGACTTCGTAGGACCACCCGGAGTGTCGCGGTCATGCAAGTAAACGATCGTGACTTTCCTATTTATCCGAAGGAGGTTATTTTCTGAACATACTTTGACCTTTTTCTTATAACTTCTTTACCTAACATCCAAATGACTTTATTCTTAAATCAATGGACTGATAAGACATTGATCTTCATCTCCACCAAAAATTAGGACTTTATGAAGTCGATTGGTTAATCAATTTAAGATGGCAACGTGACTGTGCTGAAGTATGATAACTGGGATGATCTTTACTAAACATACTTTGGTAATTGGACTATATCTTGATTTGTTGATCTCATAATGAGATGATTATTAATTATCATTAAACTAGAGACATGAGGATACAAATCTTCTGAAGAGATTAAATTCTAATTATGCCTTTAAGAGTTTCAGAATCTGATTGCAAATTGAGATAAGAATTATGTTGAAGCTTAAGAACAGTCTAAAATCTTATGAGTATAACTTTCAGCATACTAAACCAAATTAGATGAACTTGGTATCATTGCAAACCTAAGACAAAGAGGGAAAACTTTTTATAAGAGAGTATTACCTAATTACCTCATCTTCCTGATGAGAATAATTAAGCAAATTGGACCGAAATTGGTTGTGAGATAAATCTGGATTGAGCAATTGAGTATGATTTCACATGATTAATTATGTGACAAGATTTTAGGATAGTCATGAACATGCATCATACATATTTAGTATCCTTGAATGTGCATAAACAATTTCATAATCATGCACAATAGTAATATGTGTTTGTATTAAATGTTATAAAGGAACGCTTAGAGCGACTACTTCTAGATATTGTCGGGACTTCGAGGCAATAAGCAATAAGGGAGCATTTATAAGTAATTTAGATAGTTAATTTTGCAAGTAATTTAGTATGTAATTTTTTATAGTTTTGCTTTGACTATTTTTTATGCTATTGATTTGGAACATTAAATGATTTGCAAAGCTATAAGAATGTGATATTCTTGAATACATGATATCAAAACATTGATTAATATGTGAAATGAATTTCAGACATTTCTGTTTTTGAATATGTTAAGTCCTAGTTGTGGGTAAATAGGCATGTCTAGAAGGGTCTGCAGCTGCTTCTGGACACTTCGGTGTCGAGACTTTGGTCTCTTCTGGACACTTTAGTATTGGGACTTTGATCTCTTCTGTATAAATCCCATTATCTGCTTCTGTAAATGGATTTAGTAGTCATCTGATTTTATATTCTGATATCTGTTTAATTCTGACATAAACTAAATTATGTTTTGATTATGAAGGTTTTATACCCTCTTGTGTTTTGCAGTTTTGTTAATGATAAAATCTGTTCTAAAATGCATTATGTCTGATTTATTGTTAAAGAAATCTTATAATGTAGATTAGTTATTACTCACTAAGCTATATGCTTAGCACGATGGATTTGCCCCGTGTAGGTTCAGAGTGAGGATTGTAAAGACTGAGACGAGTCAACCACAATGGTCAATAGAGTCTGAGTCTTGTTTTGATAAAAATATATTTTGAGTTTATTTTGACTTTTATATAATGTCTATGACTCTGAATTGTTGTAAGTTTTGTAATGACTATTGATCTTTAGTTTGAAACAAGGTTGTTTTAAGTTCAGTGTATAATATGATGTATGTTTGGTCTGAAGTACTTCTAATGAAAAAATTTGAATGCTATGCTTTCGTAAAATGTTTTGTTTTGTTTGTACTATCTTGTGTGCCACTCCCATGTCCTCCCAGGTGGTATTTGGGTGTTACAATATATTTTAAGTAACATTTAAGAAATATCACTGTGACACATTTGATTTACTTTTTGGTCAGGAAAACCAAAGCACACATAGATCCTTATTCTTTGATGGGGATAATTACCTATAAAAGATGATTAAGATGAAACACCTTTTTAAGCTAAAGAGGATGATTTTGGGGTAATTATAATAATTGGGGAGTGTTTTCTATTACTTAAGGTTTAGTTATCATTAACTACTACTCGTAACCTAAGACAAGTGTACTTATTATTTTGTAGAAACACAATAGTGAGTAAATTATCATCTGCCATTAAACATTACTCACAACTTAAGAAAAGTGCAACTATCATTTGGTAGTAACACAGTAATGAGTAAATTATTGATCCTATGAGAAAACATTAGAAACTGGTAAAAACATCCCAATATTACCTAGCTAATAGAATAAGGAGTGATTTTTATTGAGATTTAAAAATAAAATAAAACAAAATAACAAAGATAAACTAACCAATCAGAAATAAATCAAAGCATTTAACTAAAAGATGAAAGCAAGATGCAATAAACATCTAGAGAACATTTCCTCTGGTATTATCTTTGCATTTATGATTTAATTTATTAAAAAAATTATATTCTAGACCAAAACTTTTTTAAAAGTAAAGAATTATCCTCTTAGTCAAGTTACAACTACATATTATTAAATCAATTAACCAACATCCATATTAGATTAACCCTAAAAAAATGCATTCAGATATATAAAATTTATAAAAAGTTTAACACTAACACTAGAAAATTTATGTAAGTTTTTATCATGTACCCTTATTTAACTCTTAATAACTAAGCCACAATCAATTCATATGCAAGTTCTTTCATGATATTCACACATAAATTAAGATTTGATCTCACTGCTATCTTTAATTAAATTAACTTTAAAAATAATTAAAGAAATTTCAAAAATAAAAAATTCAACTCATAAATAAAATAGAATCAATACATTCAAAGATATATAATAAGGTTCCCTCTTATCTAGATATGTGAAACAATTAGCCCATAATCATGTTGTTTAGCTTAACAAATGCAATCAATATAACAAAGAAATCAGTAATAGATAGAAAGTCTAGATAATCTCAACTATAATAATGATCCACTCAAATTGGAATGAAATTTGAGCTTCTTACATCGTGAAAATGTCCTTTGAATATCTATTTAGGATCTTATTATTTTACCAATGACTAACCTTATTCTAAAATAGAAAATAATGGAAAAATACTTTCCAACTTGGTTTTAAAATTGTATTTATGATAAATTCTAATGGTAGACATGACAAAAAGAAATGAATAGCATAGTCTAGGACATAGTCATCTCTACCTTGGAAATTAAACAAACGTAAAATATTCCCATGTTGGACCCCGAACCTTGAAGCGAAATTTAGAAATAATAAATGAAATTAAATGAGTGTTTTGTATGTGATTTGTGT
>JANITW010000075.1:14981-39179 GCA_027564335.1 Erythroxylum williamsii | reverse complement strand
CGACTACACAAGGCCATTTTATGGAATTGTGTAGTCCTCATGTGTATGGACTTGCCAAACCATTATGATGTGTTATATGATTTGATGTTGATTGAAATGTGATGCATTCATATGTTTGAAGTTGTTCATGCTTTGTGAAAATAAGAATTTGAGTTTTACAAGAAATAAGAAAGAGAAGTCTTAATTGTGACAGTTATTAGCATTTTGGTATAAAAGTTTTGAAAGGTCAAGAAGTTTGTGAAACAACCACTTGATGAAATTTTCTAATGAGAAATTCTTTTTAAGATGACAAAGTTTTGAGAAATGGTTTTTACTTATTTTGTCAACGTACAAGCATATTATCCACGAGCTCTCTAGCTCACCCCCACTTCCTCCCCACCTCCAGGTAGTCGAGAGGGAGATCGGAGGAAAGCATGGCAAGACTTTATGTTCGTTTTGTACATTGTGTATTTGTTTTAAGATTATTAGAAATGGTCTGTGGCTTGGAATGCCATTAGAGTATTGTAAGCTTTTGGGTTTCGTATGTAAAATTGTATTGAGTTATGAATGTATTTGGGATATATATGTATAGATATAGATGAATGTATTTGATGTTGGGATGAGTTTGATGGATGTATTGAAATATATGTATATGGATATGGATGATTGTACTGGATTTTGAGATTTTAGTTTGAATGTGATCATTATGAATTATTATGGAAATGACTTGAAGTGGTTTAGAACCTAGGATTGCGTTACTGCTGAGATCCCGGACGGAGGGTCCGGTTGATCGTGATGTATGTGTGATGTTTTTAGAAGTGATTTTTGCTATTTGCAGATTTTGGATAGGTTAAAGTGCAGTCGTTATGCTGCCGGATTTTATATGATAGTATATGGATTTGTATGAGATTGTGTACGAATTGATGAATTGATTAACATGAGTATGAGTTTAAGGATAAGTTTCCAAAGAGGGAAACTGTTTGATATGAAATAAAATGGATTAAGAAGAATCAAGTAAGATGAGATTAGTATGAGTTATAGATGAAAAGCATGATTAAGGAAAAAAAAATTTATTACATCGATTCAGGTTGCTTAGTCCAAGGTTTCCAACGCAACAAGTTTTCTACTTTAACGCTTCGGATGTCGGAATCTGAAATTATTTTCTAGTTGCAATTGAATTCATTTGGTATCAGATATTGATCCGTTTGTTTCGCAATTGTATTCGATTTCGATCAGTATTTGATTCGAGTTATTTGATATTCGATCACATTTGTATTTTCGATCCCTTTAGTTCCGCATTTGTTTCGATCCCATTAGTTCCGCATTTGTTTCAATTCACTCGTTTTCTTTCGATTTGAATTCTCTTCAAGCATGATCATAATCAGCTTAAGCAGTAATATCGTATTAAGTGTTTAAGCAGTTGGGTCTCGGGAACGGGATCCAACATCCCAAGTCTTTAACCATGTTATTCATTGCCTCTTTTCGTATAAAGATACAAGTAATGGTGTGCAAGAGTTGTCATTAATGTTTTATATTGTTTCTTAATTTTGATTTCTAGGTAATTATATAGGCACAAAGATGTCTATATCTATCAGTGTGTCTTACTCATTTTTCCCTAACTTCATGTGACACAACTTCCATCCACTCGCGTATTTGGCTATATATTCGGCTATAAGTTTTTTAAAAGAAAATAGACTAGTTATAGAAGATTGCGATATTAATGACAATGGTGATGATGGGATTGGCCAGATTTTAAAGGATTATGGGAATTATATAGAGACTATGAATGAAACAGATTGGCCAAACATAATTGGTAGTATTATAGAAGATAATTTAGGAAGTTATTGAAAGTTACTCAAGAAGAATTATATCTGGGGTGCTCAAGATTCTCACAACTATCTTTTGTTGTGAAGTTGTTACAATTGAAGGTCTATAAAAAATAGAGTAACAAGTCTTTTGACATTTTAATTGACTTGCTCAATGATGCATTGCCTATTGGGAAAAATTGTTCAAATCTTACTATAAAGTAAAGAAATTGTTAAGGGACCATGGATAAGGATATATATCAATACATGTTTATAAGTATGATTGCGCTATATTTTGGAAGGGCAGTAAAGATCTTAAAGAATGTCTCATTTGTGGTACATCAAGATGGTAAGTGGATGATGGGAAAGGAAAAAAGAGACGGCACAAAATCTTGAGATACTTCCCTATTAAACCCCGGCTACAAAAGCTTTTTATGTTAATAAAAGCAGTCATAGATATAAGGTGGCATAAAGAGAAACACATTGATGATAACATAATACGTCATCCAGCAGACTTAATAGCATGCAAAGACTTTGATGGAAAGTTTCTATGGTTTGTAAAGGATTGTCATAATGCTCGACTTGGTTTAGCCTTAGAAGGATTTAATCCATTCGGTAATATAAGTACTTCGTACAACATATGACTCGTAATTCTAAGGCCGTACAATTTAACTCTATGAAAGTGTATGAAGGAGTCTTTTTTGTTATTGTCTTTACCTATCCCAATAGCAGTTATTGTCTTTACCTATCCCAGAAGCAACTACATTTGTTAAGGATATCGATGTATACATAAAACCACTACTTGATGACTTAAATAATCTTTGGGAGGTTAGATTATAAACTTATGTTATTGAAGGTGAAATATGTATAACATAAACAATTGTTTGGTGAAATATAAATGTCTATCTTGTGAGAATTTTTCTGTATGGAGTAATAATAGATATATGGCATGTCCTACATGTAAACATCAAACTCATTCAATGAGGCTATGAAGTAAAATATGTTATATGGGACATCGTCAGTACTTAGAATATGGGCATAGATGACAAATAAGCAAATAGTTTAATGGCAAAGTAGAATATAGTGAAGCTCTCTTACACTTTTCTGGTGATGATGTAGTTTGGCAACTATCATATTTGTGTGAATTTATACTTGGAAAACACCCAAGTAATAGAAAGTGAAAGCGAAAGTGAAATGTTGCTGATCTTAATTGTAATAAAAAGGCATAATTTTCATTTTTTCATATTGGAAGGAATTGCTATTAATACATAATTTTGGTGTGAATTATATCGGAAAAAAATTTCTGAGAATATTTTAGATACTTTGATGGGAATTGATGGCAAATTGAAAGACATAATTAAGGATAGATTATACTTGGAAAAAATGAATATAATAAAGGAATTGCATTTGAAAAGAAGAGATTATGGGTTATACATTCAACTAGCATGTTACAACATATCAAAAAAAGAGAAGTAAACTATTTTTCAATTTCTTAAATCTTTCAAGTTTCTTGATGAGTATGAATCTAATATAGCTCTTTGTGTCAATATGAGTGCCAAAAAAGTTTTCGGGTTGAAAAGTTATGATTGTCATGCACTTCTCTAACGATTACTTCCTGTTAGAATATATGGGTGTTTGCCAAAGGATATTTCAGTAACTTTGGGACAATTGGGAGAGCTTTTTAAGCAATTATGATGCAAGACACTGAAAGTAGAAGAACTTGAAAAATTGGAAAAAGAAATAGCTTTTATTCTATGTAAACTTGAACTAGTATTTTGCCCCATCTTTTTTATGTTACAGCACATTTAGCAATTCACCTATTGTATGAGGAAAATATTTATGGACTGGTTCAATTTTGATGGATTTTTAACATTAAAAGGTAATTTATATTAAATTCTACTTGTTTTCGTAAGTTATTAATTAGTAACAATTGTTAATGTTTTATATTTTGTTTAGGTTTTTAGGCTCTCATAAGTGTTATGTGCATAATAGAACTTAACCTGAAGGCTCTATTATAGAGGCTTATATATCAAATGAATGCTTAACATTTTGTTCTATGTACTTAAATGACATGGAGAGAAGATTTAAAAAAGAAGAATGTAACTTTGATTTTGATTAAGATAGTGGCTTGTTAGTTTTCTCCTAAGAAGTAAGGCCACTTGTAATAGGAAAATATTTGGATTTAACTAAAGTTGAGCTTGAAATTTTACATTGGTGTATTTTAAACAATTGTGAGGAAGTCGATTTATATATGAAGTATGTATACTCCTTCTCATCCATTATTTCATATTTAAACATAACATTCAACTTTTATTTTCTGACAGTTATTACTTTTATAGATAGAGAGAACAAAGACGAGATTAAAAGCCAAGGGATTGTTAATGTTGAAGAAAGACATATGATTAACTTTCCATCATGTTTTAAAAGTTTAGTAAGTCATTGATGGAATATTATGAACTTATAGCAATTTTTATGTCAGATTATCTTAATATTATATTTTTCCCTATGGATGGTACGATTACATAACCATAAATTTCAAGAGCAATGACAACATTATATGCTTTGGTATGTGGGCCTTATAAGTGTGGAAAAAATATATAGGTTATAATATTAATGGTGTAATAGCTCGTTTCTACAATCAGGGATTAGGCTAGCTACATAATTCATATTCTATGAGAATACTTGAAGTGCATTACATTTACATGCATTATATTTGCATACATACATGAACCATGATTCAGAGACATTGTAAAAATAGTATATGCACTCATTTGACATATCCCGAGGTATGAAAAATCTTAAATGATTTTGATGTAATTGTGTGTTGATTATGTCTTAAATTTTATTTTGGAGAGATTATAATTACTGAATTGGGAATTTATTGTTATAGTTGAGTGATGGATAAGGTGATATGTGCATCTAATCTAAGAAAAATGTTAAAGAACAAGACAAAATGATACATAGGAATATAGGTTGAATGAGCCTATGAAATGGTGACATGTGGCATTATTAATAAAGTGAAAATGGCTTAAATAAATCAGTGACAAATGGTGGTATAGTTGCATGACATATGGCCTAGTGATTAAGTGACTGATGGACTAGTTATGGGATGACAATTGGTAATGTAAGAGGAAGACACATGAATTGGCTCTCCATTTGACAAGTGGCAAGACAAGTGTCCCACCCTCCACCATGCATTTATAACCCACGAATTTTACACTTGAAACACCATCCTTCTTCATATTCTTGGTCTTATGTCCTCTCCTTCATCTACTCACCAACGACATCCCCACACAACCTCCCAAAAATCTTGAGTTTTGTCTTGTATTTAGAAACCCTTCTTATTCCATCTTGTTCTTGGAGTATGTTTGAATGCTAGAGAGGCTTACTTAGTTTGTTAATTGAGGAGACTTTAGGTTCAGCAAGTAAGTAATTGATTGCCTTATTATTGTTATATATGAGTATAACATGCATGGAGATTGATTAGGGGTGAATTGAGATTAATTGCATATAGGGTTGATGATGAGATATGCTTGAAACTTAATGCGAGAATTGGTTTTGTTCTTAATGTTTGAAAACCCTAAGTTATGCATTTTTTAGGGATGAATTGTTAAGGAATTGAAGTGTTTTTAAGGTATAAATTGAGGTGAAATTGATGAACTATCATAAAGGTGTCAAAATTTGGAAGAAAAGTTGAAGAGATGAGGGTGAAATTTTCGGTTCACCTATCCAATGATCGTGGGAATTGTATGGTTTCTTTCCACGATCATGGAAATGCTTGGCAGAGAGGAAAAATTGTGTTTAGTGTTCTTGTTGAATCATATAAGGATAATACACTATACATTGGTGCTTTTATACTTGATTAGGGCTTAAAATGAACTTAGTTGATGCTGAATCAATTAGTTAAGTGTTTAATGAATTTTGGTTGATAATTGATGTTATAACTTAAAATTAGATTATTTGATATCAATGTATGTGAAATTGACAAGTATGAGTTATTAATCATATAGGTAATGCATTAGGCATCAGTGAATGAGAATTGGGAAATTTTGCAAATATAATGCTAGAAAAGGATTGGTGAATTCATGATTGATGAATTGAGAGTAACCAAACTTACTTGAGTATTCATTTGATTAAATAAGTTAATGATGTGCAAATATGCGTGTATTGCATGATATAGATGTTCAAGTAGATCATCAGCATCCAAATATTACCGGATCATCAAGACAATAGCTTATCGGAGCTTACTGTGAGTAACCTAAATGTGTGACCTCGATTTAGAAACGTATTCTGTTCATAATATTTTAATTAAATATGATTTTTCTATATTAATTCGATATTGATATAATTGTGACATTGATGATTTCAAACAATTGATTATCCGAGGAGTTTGATATTCGGGACCGTATTGGGAGTGATTATGATTTGAACGTGAATAAGGAAAATGAATTCTCAACTATATGTTAAAAGTTGAACATAGATCCAATTAATTATGGTAATTAAATGTGTTTCTTGACTGAAAGTGATTGATCATATATTATGTTAAAATGTTGCACTTCATTACATAAATATGCATGTTCAGATAAAGGAGTTGTGACCGGAGCAGCTAACATGAAAAGAGCTTTAAGCTCATAAATGTTCATACAGAGCCACAAGCTCAATGATTAATGAGCCCGATATCCACAATAGATACGGGACAGTATTTGAAATGAGCCCGGTATTTGCAACAAATATGAGATAGTTAAATAGGCGCTCAGTCACAAAAAAAGTGGAGTCTTATGTGCATTTGTATATACATATCCATACACATATTTTGAAAATGATTGGAAAGAACCTTCGATTTGTGTTGACTAGCAATATGAAATACTTATGTATCTGTCGATGATATGAATGCTTAAGATGAATTATGTGAAATATGAGAATTAATTTTGAATAATGTGATATAATCCTGAAATTGTTTCTATACCCGTGATATTTGTGTTTTGACATGAGTGAGCATATTGTTGATGGATAACTTACTGAGTTCACAAACTCATCAAAATTACAATGTTGATTTTTAGTTATTGGGATAACTTAGCTTTTAAAGAAATCTAGTAGCAACCTAGTATTATTTGTTTTGGAACCAAGAATGGCTCAAAGGTCTAGCCAGCTGATTCTGAAGCATCTAGTCAAATTGTTTTTGGTCTAATACCAAGTTTTATGTTATACACGTTGTATAAAGCTATGAACTTTCACATGTTCTATATATTATAAACATGAATTTTGAGTGTAATGAATGTTTATGTTCGTGAATCAAATGCAAAGACTCTCAGATGTTTGGTAATGTAAATGCATGGGTTATAAAATGTAATGACAATGTAAGTTTAAGACAATATGAAATGAGGAAACCTAGTTCTTTGAAGCGCTTATGCTCTATATGATTTCATGATAAGTTGACGTGACTGCTCTAAATTGTCATTTCTATGGGATATGTGCTCATATATTCTCTGGAATGTCAGTATATGCTCTATGGGCGTGGTATGTTACAAATGGAGGTAGATTTTGCATAAAAGATCATGACAGTCGACTTAAAAGTCACAATTATAGGATTCTTATTGAGGGATAATATTGATTTCTATGTTGTCATCTCAGAAATAATAAAGTTGCATTACGTTAAGGATAAAAAAAAGGTTGTTCAATTTAAGTGAAAATGGTTTAATCTTGGTGACATAAAAGTGAATGGAAATATTACTAGCATCAATGCTAGTAACATATGGTATGATAATGATCCTTTTGCCCTTGCAAGTCAAGTGAAGAAAGTACTCTACCTCAATGACACTGTATTGGGCAGCAATTGGAAAGTTGTTCAAAAGTTTCAACATCAAAATCTCTTTGATTTTTGTGAAAGGGAAAATGGTCTAATGGGTGATGATGGTGAAGCATATTAAGAGATTGAATTGAAGTTGAATAATCGAGCCCTACAAATAGAAGATGCAAACATATCATCATTATATAGGATAGATGTTGATTTTAATATATTAGAAGAAAATGAAGTACAAGTCAATTTTATCATTGAAAGAGATGAAGACTTTATTTAGGATGAATTATATGACAGTGATGATACTTTGGCCGAATATAATAATGATGAAGAATTGAATGATACTGCAATTAATGATGATGATTTCAAGATCTCGATCATGATAATTGAAGGTGATAAACATGTTCTTTATATTGTTTGAAATGTAATGTTCGTAACATTTATGTTAATGCATATTATTGGTGTTTGAGTTTTGTTAATGTGAATTGATGATGATTGAGTTATCTTAATGCGGATTGTTGATGATTGAGTTATGTTAATGTGTGTTGTTAATGGGTGTTGTTGATTTTTGAGTTATGTTAATTGTGTAATGTTGATGGTTGAGTTATGTTAGTGTGGATTGTTGATGGTTAAGCTATGTTAGTGTGGATTGTTGATGATTGAATTATTTTAATGCATATTGTTGATGTTTGAGTTATATTAATATGGAGTGTTGATGATTGAGTTATGTTAATACGTATTATTAATGTTTGAGATATGTTAACGTAGATTGTTGATAAATTGAGTTATGTTGATATGAATTCTTGATAATTGAGTTAATTTAATACGGATTGTTGATGATTGAATGTATGTTTGTAATGATGATTGGATGTATTGTAATGTTAATACAATTTATGTTTGCTTTTACAAATATCTAATATAATGGCACTTGGTAGAAACAAAGGGAAGAAGGTGGCAAGTTTTGAAATTGTTCCTAGCCACCAACAACCAAATCAATCAGTCCCTAGCCATCAATAACATTCGACCTCATCCACCAATGAAGCAAGTTAGCGATAACTCCATTCTTCCTCAACCAATAATGAATCAACTAGTATAAAGGGATTTACTGGTTTGTTAATGTTTAACACTTACAAATAAACTTATGCTCAAATATATATTTACATGTTTAATGCATATTTTCATATAATTATTCAATTATTGTTGGTTATAATGTCAACATCAGAAAGACATGTAAAGGTATAACTAAGGTTATGAGTTACGACGAATAAATGTTGCAATCAATAGCAAATTGTCAGTCCATATTGATACTTCACATAGCCATTCTCTAGGTAAGATCTAATCAACAAAATTATCAAGTGAGTTGGAGATAATTATGACAATAGAATTACCTTGCCTAAATCATGCTAAGGGTTTGAAGGAAGACAACTTGCTTGAAAATGGTTTCGACAAAGTTTCAGCAAATTTTCAATTTATTTAACTATATGCAACATTGTTTCACTTATTTCAAGATTAATTACCCTTTTCTTATTATTCACAAATGAAATTGAATATCGTCAATATCGATAACCCTGATGTTTAAAATTGTCACTGCATTGCTGAAACAAAGGACTAAGGATCTTTGTTATAGATTACTTCACTATTAAAAATATTTTTTTCTAATGTAGAGGCAAGGAGACATGTTCTGAAACGGATATCTCTAGAAAATTGGAATAATTTAAGTGATTATTAAGCCTTCCCAAAGTCTATGTTTGTTTTCTTTCCCTTCACATTTGCTTCCATTAATCTTGTTAGATGATTTAATGACTATATTTTTTTTATTTATTTAGGAAAAATGTAAGAAGGCAAAGTTCAACAAAGGAAAAATGAAAACTTTTCACAATCAAGGCTCCAAATCATTTGTTGTCATCCAAAAAGAATATGTAAGATCTTTGTTTACAAGTTTTAATTATATCAATAAGCACTATATTATTTATTGTTCATTATATTTTTCATAACATAGACTAAGAAGGAACTAAGTCGACAAGAGTATGATAGGATCATACTACACAAACTCACTTCCTGTAAGGAAGGTCAACAGTGGATGTCAAACGAAGCACAAATAATTATGTTAGTATAAAAAATTGTTCAAATTTTAAGTTTATTTATTTATGTAGTACTAAGTAATAATATTTGAATTGAATATTGTTTTTTTAAATTTTAGAATAAGATGCAAGAGTTGTTACAAAAATCAATGTCTGAGGGAAATGAGGTAAATGTAGAAGACATTTGCAATATTATATTTGGTGCACGATCCGATTATATCAAAGGTTTTAGGTTTGGCCTTAAGTTAAGTGTTTAATCATCATAAAGATCAACATACATTCAACATCTTGAAGAGGAAAACAAGTTGTTTAAGGTTAAATTACAATATATTGAAAAAAAACAATTAGCTAAGCATGAAAAGTACATCAAAAAATTACTTGGCTCGGATTATGAAAGCAGTGAAGATGAAAATGAATGGCATTAATTACATCTCTTATACTTTTTGTCTTTTAATTCCTATTTTTATTATATTTTAAATTTAATACTTTTTCTTTGATTATTTCTTTGAAGAAGATGCAACGGGGCTGAGTGATTTGTATTGATTATTTTGTAAATATTGTTAAAGTTGTAATTAAAATCTTGTACATAAAAAATTTAATGATATTTTTTTCTATATATACAATGCTTAAATTATCAATTATTTTTCTGTCTAATTTTCTAATAAATTAACAATAAAAATATAAATATTATATACAATAATATGGATTAAAAATGTAACAAATAATTACAATTCAACTTGTTATAAACTTTCATTAAAATATAAATTAAAATTTTGACTACATTTTATAAAGCGTAGCTAAAATCATTTGGCTACATTTTTCAATAACACAACTAAAGCTTTTTAACTACAGTTTCAGAAATGTAGCTAAAGACATTTGGCTACATTTCTAGAAATGTAGTTAAAAAGCTTTAGTTAAAGACATTTGGCTACATTTCTGGAAATGTAGCTAAAGACATTTGGCTACATTTTTGGAAATCTAGCTAAAAACTTTTGGCTACATTTTTTAAAATATAGCTAATAGTTTTTACATACGAAAACTAAGTGTAGCTAAAAGGTATTGGCAACAATTTCGTAGAACATCACTAAGAGTTTTTTGTTGTGACAATAAAGCATAGACAAAAACGATTAGCGACGATTAGTGAAATATATTGCCTACTGTTTTCAGCTATGGAGATCTGAAGATGTTTTTTATGATGAACATAAATTATTGTTAATGACTATTAGTGATGGTTTTTGGACTTTAAATATGATTTGTTCATAGTAAAATATCTTTTTTGTTATAGTGATACATACTATGTTTAACTGCCATGAACAGGTACTAGGATTTCTTAGTGATATAAATTTGGCAATACTTGTAGCTGAAGTTTGTCAACTTTACCTAAATGCTTTACTAAGTATATTAGTGTTTTCATTCTCCAAGATCTGCCCTCTCTGAAAGTAGCCAAATCTAATTATGCTATATCCTATCAAGGATGGAAATTTGAGTTATCTTGTTTAGGATCCACGGAAAAAATTGTAAATACCAAAAACATTTGATTCCCTTTATCGCTCCTGCTTATCCTTACATGAAAAATATCTATAATGTTTCTTCAAGTACAGTGCATGTTGGACAATGATTATGGAGCCCAACTTTGGAACATGAATGTAAGCTTAATCCTATGGAAATTCCTTGAAATCGATTCATCATCTTTCTCTGATACCACATATGTTGGATCCCGATTTTCGAAGCCCAACCTCTTGCGAATGTCATAGGACTCTCATAATTTTATTTTGTCATACTCGTTAATAGATTACATACAAATAATCATGATCATTACATTTCAATACCCTTAAAACAAAAGGGTTTTACTAAGTTATAATGGCCCTTTAAATCACCTTACAGCAAAATCCGCAAACGCAAAAATACAAGATAAACGAATTTGAAATGAGGCGTTGATTCTCTTTCACTCCATCTCTTGCTCGTCACCTGAAGGTGGGGACAGGAGGGGTGAGCTTGAAAGCTCGTGGGTAACATGCTTATAACAAATAACAAGCAAAACTATTCAAAAAGCTTATTCTCACAGAAAATTCTTGTCATGTAATCAAAATCACAAACAACACAATTCATACATTTTTCGACTCGTTCACAATTCATAAACACATAAGCATATCAGAAATGATTTGGGTGGATCCAAAACAGAACGTACTACACATTTACCCTAAGGGTTCTGTGTAGCCATGAACAGAACATACTAATGCAATCCCACATAATAGTTTTGCGTAGCTGTGAACTTATGGAAGTCCTCGAGGGAGCTCCGTATCACTAGCGGTCAGGCGGAAGAAGCCTTTGGACAAGTTCACTTGACATACTTAGGGGATCACCACAAACCCATATAACGTGTAATTCATGCTTGAAAACCAATTTCCCAAATGGCATAATTTTTGAAAAACTTGCCTTTCATGAGCATGACATATTTCATATGTGCATTTTTATCAACACCATTCATCATCAAAATTCATACACCAAAGCATATAGCAATTTTGCAAATCATTCAAAAGCACTAGAAGAAACATTTATAAAGTAATTGAAATCATTTTTCTTTCTTGTTTTGAACAAAAACATCAATGGCTCATCACTTAATTATAAACATGAAACCCACCTTGATTTCCTTGCTTATGGCCTTGCTCAATCATGCCTCTTCTCTTGTTCCTCTTATCACTTTGATCCCTTGATTCTTTACCAAATGAAATGATCTTGAACTCAAATGGAAGCTCTTTTCTTCCTCTTCCTTTTTCTTTTTTTGAATAACCTCAAAATCTCTCTTATAGGCTAAGGAAATTGAAACCCTAACTTGTTTTCTCTTTTTTTCCCTCTTTCTCTCCTTCTCTTATACTTCTCTCTCTTTTTTATGACATTCTCTCTCTCTTTCCTAAAATTTTTGTGCTTCTCCTCTACTTATCCTCCCTTTCACATTTTTTCTTCTTCATTTATAGACAAGTCAACATTTCTTCTTCCAGTTATTCCCTTAATGATTGAGAATTGTCTCATTTGCCCTTCTATTTATGCCTTATGTCTTTTCTACTTAGGTGTCTTGCCAAAAGCACCCTTGAATATTCTGACATAATACTTTATTCTAGACGAAGCTTATCTATTTTCTTACGTTTATAAGGACATCAAAATCATTCAATTTGGTTCAGTGATTCAAAAGATACACTTTAAACATTTTTAAACTACTCTTGTCCGCAATAGTATACTATGCACAACTTCCATCCAAAATTTGAACATCTTAGAGACTGAATTAGATTCCAATTTCTCATACTATCTGTAGCTCCATGTCTCTATTTTACTCTAAATCAAAAATTATCTCATTTGGAATTTTATAAATCCAGAAATACTCAAAATATTGAAGTATGTTCATCGGTTTATATTACTTAAGAGCACATTCACTATACCTGTCCCATTCTTTTCACTCAACCTTTCTCCATTCATTTCAGATCACTATGATTTTATTTCATAGATATAGAAAAACGTCTTACTAATCCAATGGTTTAAGAATCAAGTCATTCGGGTGTTTATAGAAGAAGTTATGGCGAAGAGAATCAAACATGGCTTTGTCCTTAATTATACTGAACCTATCTTGGAATAATTAGCATAACTTTTCTAGAAGTTTCTGATTGATGTGTTTTTTGGATGGTTCAAAAGAAAACTTAAAGAGCTACAACCATCATGCAAATCTTGGAGACAAATTCGATCATCTGAAGGGTCAAAAATAGAACAAAAGATATGACATCATTTTGAGACGAAGTGATGTCATCAGACGATATAAGGTTGGGAAATTGCCATAACTTTCCCTAAAGATATTGGATTAAGGTATTCTCTAGATCAATAGAAAGAAGACTTTAAGATATATAACTCTCATGAAGACCTTAAAGACCAATTATATCGTCTAAAGGATCAAATTTTGACTAGAAGATGTTCTAGCTAAAACGAGACGATGCTGACGTCGTGAGACGATTGCTAAGATCATACTAAGACGAAACAGAAAAATAGGTATAACTTTCTGTACAAAACTCAGATTCAGATGTTCTTTATATGAATAGAAAGATAACTTCAAGATCTACAACTCTTATGAATACATTAAAGACCAATTCTATCATATAGAGGATCAAATTTGGACTAGAAGATGTTCTGGACAAAATGAGACAATGCTGACGTCATGAGATGATTGCTGACATCATACTGAGATGAATCAGAAAAATGAGTATAACATTTTGTATAGAACTCGGATTTCATGTGTTCTTTAGATGAATAGAAAGAGGGCTTCAAGATATACAACTCTCATGAAGACCTTAAAGACCAATTCTATCATCTAGAGGATTAAATTTGGACTAGAAAATGTTCTAGCCAAAATGAGACAATGCTGACCTCATGAGACAATTGCTGACGTCATACTGAGACGAATCGGAAAAATAGGTATAACTTTCTATACAGAGCTCAGATTCAGGTGTTCTTTAGATAAATAGAAAGAGGACTTCAATATATACAACTCTCACAAGACCTTAAATACCAATTTTATCATCTAGAGGATCAAATTTAGACTAGAATATATTCTGGCTAAAATGAGACAATGCTGACGTCATGAGACGATTGCTGACGTCATACTAAGATGAAACGAAAAAATAGGTATAACTTTCTGTTCAGAACTCGGATTTAGGTGTTCTTTAGATGAATAGAAAGAGAACTTCAATATCGACAACTCTTATGAAGACCTTAAAGACCAATTCTATCATCTAGAGGATCAAATTTGGACTAGAAGATGTTCTGGCCAAAATGAGACGATACTGACATCATGAGACGAATGCTGACGTCATACTGAGACGAATTAAAAAAAGGGTATAACTTTCTCTTAAATTTTCAGATTGAGATCGTTCTTATACCGTTTTAAAGAATACTTCTAGACTTGCAACTTCCATGAAGACCTCAGAAACTATTTTTGCCTCTATAAGAGTTAAAGTTTCAAATCAACATGGTTGTCCCGAAAGTTTCATCCTAAACAGTATCACAATTTCTAATGATCATATCTTCCAACTACATTGCCTAAAAATTTTATAATTTATATCAATGGAAAGCTAGAAAGATAAGTTACAACTTTTATGAAGAAAATTTTATCAAAATCTCTCTAGATCAACCCAGAAAATTCATATAACTTTCAGATCACAAATCCAACTCTCCACTACTATTCATTCCCAAAATTTTCAGACTTCAATTTTCAAAAACTAACATTTCAAACTTTTATTTCTAGTTTTTTTCTACTCCATTTAAAATCAACTTATTCACCATAAATTCATACTACTCCAAAAGATACAAGTCTAGTCAAAGAAATGATCAAAACCCAAAATTCATAAGCAACCTATTCATGCTTTGTTACTTTTCTGCATTTTCAACTTTCATGCCCAAACATGGCTCTTCCTCTCAACTTCATTTCAATCAATATCCTCCATAAGAAAAATCATAACCTATGAACACAAATGATAGAACTTACACATATATACCAATTCTCCATCACTTTACTACACAAATATTGCTTTCATTTCACCGTTAACTTTCACCTTGATTCCTTCTATTTCAAAAATCTCTTATCCACCAAAACACCATAGCAAATCATAAATCTATCCATGACTCTCATTCCCTACTTCACTTTTGTCTATAAATTCTTGGTCAAGAACTTTCATTTATTTGTTCTTTACTTATGACCACTTGCCAAAATTTCTCCTTCACATAGTTCTAACTTCTATGAAACATTCGGGGTCCAACAGTGCATATAATTAAGCATAAATTTAAGAGGTAAAATTATATATGCAAAGTACATATTTATCATTTCTTAAAGAATTTTCTATTTTTTGCTTTTAGTTTTCTCTGTATTTTATTAGCTTTCCAATATGACCATTTTTTCATAAATAATACAGTCTATGGAGTCTGATGAAAACCTGGTGGATCATTCTATTTGAACCCTTTCGTTTCTCTGAAGCACACAAAGACCATATCCATATTGACATTATTGCAAAGAATGTCTGGGACTTTAAAAACTAGAAAGGTTGGGTTGAGTTAAGGCATCACCTGTTTACTTAGAAGGTAACAATTCACTTTTCATTTTCTACCTCAAGTTTTTTTTAAAATATATTGATTAATAATAATAATAAACAGACGAGATGAATGTTTAGAGAGCATTAACAATCTCCTACATCAAGAGCTAACAAAATAAAAACGATAGCGTTCACAAAACACCAAGACCTAACGTAGAAAAAATGATAGCATATAACAAGCCATCAAGGTCTCTAGACATGACAATGTTTGAAGTTAAATCCATTTAACCCACATCATTAAGTAAAAGGGGTAAAGAAATCCCTCAATGTTTCAAATAGTTCTTCTTGTTTTACCCAATTAAGGTTAGAAGATTTTGTAGATCGCCATCCTCTGGGGGACAAGTAAGAGTGATTCATGGAGAAGAATCTCATATTAGATCAATAACAAAGTCTTTATAAACAAAATGTCCATTCTTCGTCTTCCACAATAGATTATCGCTTATGTAAAATGATGATGTTTAGCTTTCTCATGCTTTTCCTCGTAGCTCTTTCTTTACTAGTCCATCAGTTGACGGTCTCAACAATAGATGGGTAGTTAAACCCTAGCTTCGTAGTCACTTTGCCCTCTGTCACCTTGCGGTAAGTCTCCCACCTGATACTTTCCATTTCTTTTGATTTGTTTGTTGAAAAATCTCCTTATTATATTTAAGTTGCATACTTCTTTATATTCTCCATAAGGTAGCTAGTTGAGATGAGCATTCCTTAATAAATCTCGAGGACATTGTTTGCTCTCTGAATTTAGTATAAACACACTCAAAATTTTGTTCTTGACTTATACTAATATCCTAGAACCTGTATAGGTTCTTTTCGGTCCATACTTCCTTAATACAAGTTGCAAATGAAATTAGGCAAATAATTGTATTAGGATGGGGAATAGTATTCAAACTGATAAACTATTGTAGAATCCCTATGTATTGATGTGTGATTAAGATCCAAAGACATTTGTGTTTGGTCCAAGACCAAATGTCCTTAGAGAAATGACATTAAAAGAAAAAATGGTCCCTGTTTTCTTATCCTGAATTACACAGGACACAATCCTCAATTGAACTTAGGAAAGAGAGTTTATCCATTGTACTTAACTATATTTAAGGTAGTGGGCCATAGAATGAAAGAAGAGCTAGGCAATAACTCTTTATGTGACACTTCATGCCATCCACTTTGACATCTCTCCAAATCAGCCATTCTCTACAACTTGTAGTGGTAAATAATCCCTTTGGATAGTTTCTCCAAATATATCTATCGGGGGACAACAATTTACGACAATAATTGGGTTTTAGGAATTGAAGTTCCCTTAGGAACTCCATCCATTACCCCTCCCTAATAAAGGATTTAGCCTTAGTAGTTGAAGGAAAATGTCTCAATAGTTGAGTGGCAATTTGATTATTAATTAGTGGTGCATTTCCTGTCCAACTGTTGTATTAAAAACTACCCCTCTCTCCATTCTCTATTTGACATAAGATCTCAGATTTCAAGTCATCCTTGATCTTCAGCAATTGTGTTAAAAACCAAGAGTGAGATTTCTTGGGGTTAACAACTCATATACTACTGCCTTTTAGGACATAACTATGGAGCCATTTGCCATAGGGTTCCATTACCCTACATAATGGTCCAGTACTTCTGAGGTTTTAAAAATTAGACTAGATCAGTCGGTCTAACTGGCAACCGTCAAAACCGATCAATTGTTCAGTTTGATTTTGCTTAATAACCTCTATGTATAAAAATCAATTGGTTTGTCAAAGAATCGGTCAATTTTTGAGGAACTGATTCAAACCAAAAAATCATCTTACAAGAAGAAGAAGCAGAGTGAAAGTAGATTAAGCGAACAGACTAGCTGCAACTAGAAATAAAGACTACAAAAATCAAACCAAAATAGAGATGATGAACAGAAGGAAGAATTTGAAATTGAACAAACCTTATTAAGGGAAGAAGAAGCATTTACTTTGATGTATGATGAAAGGGAAAAAGGAGAGAAAGAGAGAAAAAGAGAACCACTGTTGGACCTTGAACTTTGAGTGGAAATTAGAAATGTGAAAATGAAAGTAAATGAATGTTTTGGTATATAAATTGTGTTATAGATGTTATTTGTGCATTGAGGTTAAGTGTAGAATAAAAGTGTGTACGCTGATTTAGGGGAAATTCGGGAATAATTGAAAATAAATTGGCCAAAGTTGCCTCCTTTTAAGTTTTAGATTATTCTTTTATCTTTACAACGATACTAAGTATGCAAGATTTCGAGATTGGAGTTAAGAGATATGATCGATATATAAGTTATGATGTTTCATAGGAGTTGTGTATGTGATAGTTATGGGAATTGATGAGAATTTGTGAATTGAATGGACCAAATGGATCAAGAATTGAGAGTTTGATGAAATATATTTGGTGTTTGAGTTTTTATGAAATGAATTTGTACTAGAAGTGTTGAATTTAAGAAGATATTGATAGAATATGATGTTTGTTTGGGAGTAGGAAGCATTAGGAAAAGTTTTTGAAGGGGGTTTGGAAAAATCCATGTCCGTTAAATGGACTTTTACGGGTCAAAAGGACCCTTTGCTATGCCTATGTTCGTTATATGGACATGGATGTCCGTTTAACGGACTTACTCGGATGAATCGGTACACTTTGGCTCGATAATGTCCGTTAAACGGACATGCATGTCCGTTAAACGGACATTCACGGGTCAGTTTGTGAAAATGGAGATTTTTGACATTGTTAGAGGCCGAATCAGACTTTGTGTTCTTCATAAGAGTTGTTGCTATTGAAGTCTACTTTCAAATGGTCCAAGAAAGAAAGCAATCCGATTTCTATATTGAAAGTTATGGCGTTTGCACCAAAAGAGGTTCAAATCGAATTAGGGTTTGAACATGTTGAATTATTTTGATCATAACTCACTCATCCGACCTCAAATTGAGGTGATTCTTGAAGAATTGAATTCCTAAGACATGTATCCTTCTCTCCATGAAAATTTGAATCAATTGGAGTTTAATTGAAAGATTTTGATTGAATCTTATGATAATCAGAATGATTTGTTTCCTTCTGATCTTACTATTTTTCCTTCCTCATCCGACCTTGTCAAATCTTTTGCTTATATCTTTTCCGTCTGACATCCGAATGACTTGGTTTCCAAATAATTGGATTCATAAGTCAATGAATTTCATTTTATGTGAAATTTGTGAATTTTAGAGATTTAATTGAGGAAGATTGTTTGAATTAAAGTGAGTTATACAATATTCTGAACATGGTTTGGTATTTTGAGAAATTCGGAATCTATAGAGATCCGATCGAAGTGATCCTTGAGGCAAAATAAAATTAAGATATGGGGATACCAATCATATGAAGAAATGAAATTTCAATTTAGCCCCTAAGACTTCCCAATTTGTGAATTGAAGTTTGGATTAGTGTTCAGTCTTGGATTAGAAACATTTGAAAGTAATTTGGATATAGCTTTTGTTCTAGTAATCTAATTGAGGTTATTCTTGATTTGGATTAAACTAGAGAAAGAGGGCTACAAATGTTATGAAGGATTAGAATTCCAATTTAGTCTTTAAGAATATTAATTTTTCGGATGAAATTAAATCTCAGGAAATTGTGTTTTCATAAGAACAGTCTGAAATGTTTATACTATAACTTTTGGCGTAGTACTCTAAATTGGATGATTCTTGTGGCATTATGAACTTAAGACAACGAGGAACAATTCTCTAGAATGAAGTTTTGACTAATTCCTTCATTTTTATGGTGAAAACAATATTCTAAAGTAGGATAAATTTCAGGGGCAATTTTGGAAGTCCACTTAAAGACTTAAGAGTTTAGCCTTGCATGGAGGGCCATTATGGTCAATTGCCACTCATTTAATGGCCTGGCACTATATAAGGGAGTCGCTGTCATTTGAAAGAGAGGGAGCCTAGGAAAATTTAGAGAAAGAAACAAAAAGAAAATGAGAGAAGAGAGAGGGCTGGCGATGGAGAAGAGGAAGAGAGAAGAGAAGAGCTAGGGTTGGATTTTTCAAAGGCTTCAAAGGTGATTTTCAAGTGGGTCAAGAAGGGAAAAACGTGGAGGATGAAGAGAGCTTCATCTTGAGCCAAGCAATGTTGAAAATAGAGAAAGAAAAAGGTAAGAGAACCTTATGAGCTTTGAAATTTTCTTGAGTTTTTGGTTGTTTTGGCTTGAGATTGATATGAGTTTGTAAATTATAAAGTTAATGTTGGTGATTTTGCCTTGGGTTATGTTTAATTTTGAATGAAAAGTAATAAGGGTTATACCTACTTGTATGATTTAGGGGATTTTGGAAGTTCTTGAATTAGACATCTTGACATTAGTATGGGTTTGTGAATTATGTAATAAATTTTGAGAAGTATGATGGTTATGATATTGGATTTGGTTGATTATGGCTTAGGTAATTTTAAATTGGAAGAGAAAGAGAAGTAAAGATCAAATTGAAGCATTGGACAAGATTATGGCATGGAATTTAAGGTAGGTAATATGTTTGTTTTTCAAATTTTAAGCTATTTGTAAGTTTTGGAAAATTCAAGAAAGTGATCAATGCTTGATTATGAATTGTTAAGTTCATTATTCCCAAATGATTTAAGAAGTTCCTCTAATTGTTTTCGGACAATTTTTATAAATGATTTAAATTGTTCATTAAATGGATTTTTGAATAAATTGATAAAGTTGAAATACTCATGTGAGTTCATTGTGTTAAATTGATTGATATTTTTATAATGTGAACTTGTGTGATATTGTGAATGATAGACTTTATGTTGAAATTGAGATTACATGAAAAGTTCAAATTCGATATATGCCTTCAGGTAAATTGTCTTTCAAGCATTATTATGTGTTACATAGGTTTGGTTAGGTCCCTCATGTGGAGTCAGTGCACTGGTCTCATTTTTAAAGCCTTCTTTCGGCTGCCCGTTAATAGCATAGGAGCTCCGATTTCGGACTCCCCATGTGTTTCATGGCTGCACTGGACCGCTTTGCGGGAATGTGCAGTACGTCCTGTTTTATGGACCGACCCAAACCGTTTGCTGTGTTTGATGTGTTAAGTGTTTTTGCTTGTTTAGAATGTGCTGCCTTTAGATGTGAAGCATTTCATGTTTTCAATGGTTTGATATTGCGACAAATGAAGAATTGAGATTTTCAACTATGAGAGTGTTGCAAAACTGTTTGTAAATGTTTATGAAAGTTTTTGAAATTGAGAAGTTTTTTAGAAATAAAAATATTTTTGCTTATCATTTGATAAATAAACATGTTATCCACGAGCTTCCGAGCTCACCCCCCTTTTATCCCCATCTCCAGGTATTCGAGCAGGAGATCGGATGAAAGACGTCAAGACATCAGTAGTTGTGCATATTTTGTACTTTGTGTATTTGGTTTAAGATTATTGGAAATGGTCTATGGCTTAGTATGCCATTAGAGTATTGTAAGCATTTGGTTCATAATATATTTTGGATTATGCAATTGTATAAGAACTTGAGTCATGGAATTGGAAATGTGTATGGCTATGGTTTGTGCATATTAGATTTGTATATAAAGTAAATTGAATTATGAATGTAATTAGGATATATATGTATAGACATGGATGAACATGTTTGATGATAGGATATGAATTATGAAGACTTATAAAATGCAATTGGTTAAGTTTGATGAAAGCATTAATTTGTATATGAGTCAATGGAAATTGTAAGTGAGTTTGAATGTGATGAATATGAAAAATGACTTGAAATGGTTTAGAATTTAGGTTTGCGGTTATGCTGAGATCCCGGACGGAGGGTCCGGTGGATTTTGATATATGTGAAATTGTTTGAAAGTTATAGAAGTGAGTTTTACTATTTGCAGGTTTTTGGATAGGTTAAAATGAAGCTGTCATGCTGCCCAATTTTTAATAACATGGGTTATATGGCAAGGATAATGTGAGAATAAGATTCTTGTTCAAGATGATTTGTTTTTGAGATATGCTTGTTTAAGAGAAACCAAGTAATTTGAGTCTAATTAAGGATAAAATTTCCAAAGGGGAAATTACATTACTTTGATTAGTATGAGTTTTGAAAAGATTCATAAGATGTGAAAGAAAGAAAATTTTTTTTTGCATCGATTCGGATGGGTTAAGTCATAAAGGTTTCCAACGCGATAAATTTTTTTTGCATCGATTCGATTTCGATTGTATTCGTTTTCGCCTTGTCCGATTCATTATTTTTCGTTCTGTTTCAGATTGGATTTAAGAGTGATCATGTCCAGTTTAAGTAGCGCAGTTGGGTTCCGGAAACGGATCCAACAAAAATACTTCAATTTCTCTCGCAACCAGAAGAGGAAGATGTTTGGCTAAGAATACGAATAGTCAACTTTTGCAATGTTGGAGCACTGCCCCCATACAATCATCACCATTCATTTACAAAAAAATTGAAATTATCAAACAAAAAATACTCATAGATAATAAATATTAAATGTATTAAATAATATAATTAAAAATTAAAAAGTATTATAATAGTATTAATATAATAGTTACCAGGGCATAAGGTGTTTAACTTTAACACCTTAATAGCGCTTTCTCGACTAAAAGTTCCTTGGTGATCACGATAAACTTGAATCTCTTGAATGCCTTTCGACAAGTCAACACAAAAATTTTTTATATCAAGCATATCAAGAAGAGCATATACAATCCTATTCTTCTCATGATAGCCTTCAACATAAAAGAAAGTAGGATTCAAAAAATACGCTACAACATGAAGATTAAGCTTTAAGTGCTTATCCCATCGAGCCTTGATGATATCGATGTAAGGCTTATATAATTGTGGCTTCTGTTTAAAGATCCCCTTCACTGCATTTTTTATCCTAAGCAAACCCTCATAAACATAACACAAAGAAGGTTTTTCATCCATATCTACAATTCTCAACAATTGAATGATAGGAGGCTTTCACCATGATCAAGCAATCATTCTAAAACTTGCTATCTAACAAAATATAACTAACAGATTTTCCTGTTACAGTCTTTACCAATCTATGACTAGTAGAGTGCTTATCAATAACCAAAGCTTGTAAGGCATGCTTATGATCATAAACACTTTTCAAAGTAATGAAAGTAGTGGCAAACCGAGTTAACCCTGGACGCACTATCTCTCTCCAACCTTCCCTTTTGCTTAGCCAAGATAAGAAGATTATATGATTGTACACAAAAAAAATTTATCTTTGAAGCCTTTGAAACAAGTTCTACAACTTGAGGGATATTACCAATATCCTTTAGAAGGAGATTCAAACAATGTGTAGCACAAGGTGACCAAAAAATACGCTTGTAGCATTCATGTACCAATTTCCTGGCTGCTATATAATTTGTTGCATTATCTATCACTATATGAACAACTTTATCCACTTCAACCTACTCAATAACTTCAGAAGAAAAAAATGATCTCTCATCTTTTACCATATCTGAAGCATCAACAGATTTCACAAATGTTATACCTGTAAAAAAAATAAACAAAGTTAAAAAGCTTAACTTGTATAATAACAAACAACATTCATAATATTATACTTGATGGACAATAATGTAGAAAGTTTATCAAAGTTCTTTGTCTTTGATCACTCTACCCATCTGTCATAATTGTACAACCTGTTTTAGCCCAATTTTCTCGATTTTTATCAACAAGTAGCTGATATTCTCTCTTACAATCTCCTAAAAAAGTGACCCTTAAATCATAATATGATGGACCTTTAATCCTAAGCCCAATAGCAGCAATTGCATCCAAAGCTTCTTGGAAGTAAGGAGACTAAATTGCATTGAAATGACTACAAGCATAAAAAATCCATCTAATAATTGTAATATGTGCCTTGTGAATTACTTCCTTATTAGATAACACACTTCTCAAACTCGGTTGAGACCCTGGAGTTATCTTTGGAGCAAAATATGAATATCTTTCCATATTAACAACTTTCCTTTTCTCTTTGCGTTTACCAAGTGCTTGTCTCTTAGTTGAACACGTTTGTTGTAGTTATTGAATTTCCTCTTGAGATTCAGGTTGATCACCATATGCTTCATTCAAATCCTTATTTCGCTTCATTTGTTGCACTTGCCTTAATGACTCCAACATTTTTTGACCAACATCATGACTAACCTTTTTACAAAACTTATTTGACCAGGTACACCAGCAAGATGTTGCTTCATCCTATTTATGCCACCTCTTCTAAAAACCAATGAGCAATGTAGACAAGTAAATATATTAGTAGCACCCTCTTTATGCAAAGAAAAATGCTCCTAAGCAGGAACGATTTTTCGACGATGTGGATTAACTGAATTCGATGTGGATTGTTATCTGGATGATTGTGTGTTGGGATTAGGAGTACTCGAATCATTTGGAGTACTAATCTCATTAGGAATATCCATGCTTCTAAATTCTAAAAATTACACAAAATTTTATAATGTCATA
>JANITW010000071.1:0-14713 GCA_027564335.1 Erythroxylum williamsii | reverse complement strand
ACGTCTTTCACGTACGTGCATGGGAGGCTTCCTCATGCTAATGGGCTGTGGATGTGTGGATTAAGCCCAAATCAACCGATGAGGGTGAGACTGATCGATCGGCCTGTGGGATTGGACTTGGGCCCGATATATCTGACCCAACCACAGTGTAAATTGAATTCAATCCCAACTTCATTAATGTAATTGAATTGAATTCGTTCACGAATTCAATTCGGAGATTTCCAAACGGCCCGAAGTCTCTTTCATTACCTCCAGTTTGTGAAATTAGGCTTAGTTACAGGAGAGCCAAAAGTCGAAATTCAAAGTAATTAAAACTTCATTAGATTTCAATATATTTGCTACAATATCAAGTCATTCCTATGTTCACTTGATTCGTCTCTTTCGCTCCTTTTGTATCCGAATTTAATTCGTCTTTTCGGTCTCTTCTGCTTGGACATTCAGTTACGAAAGAAAGCCTGCAAAGTTTTCAGTGACAACTTATGGGCAGTTCGTCTGTTTCTATTGTCTCTTTCGTTACCTCTCACGTAGGGGTAGGAAAATGTCTCAGTGCAAGAGTCGCTTGCATTATTTGCATTTATGTACTTTGTAAGTGTGTTACTATTTCTTTGTCTAGGTTCGGAAAGGACATGATCAATTCAGAAGAAAAGTCTACGTCGCCTTCTGTACGATGATTTGTATGGCAATCAGGCAAGAGAAACTGTTAAAACATTTACAAGAAACGTCTACTCGAAGAACTGCAACTTTGTCTTGTATGTGGACTTGATCGTGAAGCTTTCTCTACAACTAATCAAGTCTTTCTGTTATTGCTCTATCAGAATAGTAATAGCATTCAACGTTAAGTTGACGTTTGTATGGAAGAAAATACAATGTAATGAATGACAATACATGTTTTAAGGAGTTTTTGTAACGTTAACTTCATTATAATACTTGTTGGGAAGTAGTGTGAGTGAAAATTTTACATCGGAAAAAAATGGAGCTAGTGAATGACATAAATGGAAAGGACCCATAAACTTAATGTCTTAAAATTTTAGGTTGAAATGTGATGTCAAAGCCCACAAATATATTTCATCACTAGGCCCATGGTATAGATCTCCCATATAAGTGGGCTACCCCGATCTAGCAATACTCTCTTCAAAAAGAGAACTCCATTACATGTACATGGCTTTCCAATTTTGAGGTCATTTTAACATCTAATTATGTTATACCAACCTGGCAAAATTCTCCGTTTCTTTTATTCATTTCTCATAGGTTACTCAAACCATATTTACACAATAGACAACCTAGCAAAGGAAATATCGCATCTTTTTCATTTAGAAACTAGCAACCAGATCTATTTACTAATATCACCAAGTCCAAAGGCATTACGAGGCAACATTTCGACAATACTACAAGTCTACTGCGCATGAATGTCCTTATCCTACAGGCCATTGATGTGAACAGAAAGAACAGTCTCAGTTTCCAACTAAAATACAAATCAGTAACTTATACGTACGCCATATTACACATACAGCAAAGCAATTACGATGACTGCATCATAGCCACGAGGGCTACCAGCTGCTTTCTTCATTTCTTCAGGGGAAGGAACTCAAAGAACTTGTTTGGGCTGGAGTTGGTATTGATGACTCTGATGGGTACATTCTTGTCCTCCTCCTCGATGTCATTAACTAGGTAACAGTTATCCTCTCTACGGCATGGAAATAGCTGAAGGGTCTGGACCTCTCTGGTTTCATCCTCCAGGTAGTTATCGTGATTCTCTCTGTTGTTGGGTTTAAGTGAACTTTTCCCCTGATGAAGGTTTAAAACTTCTATACTCGTGGTGGTCGATGAGTTTATGGACTGGATAGGTCTCCAATTGGTGTAGTCTTCTTGATCTCTACTTCTTTCCTGCAATTCCTTCTCTTTAAATAGTGACCAACTGTGTCTTGATGAAACAAGTCCCTTAGCAAATACAAGCATCAAAATGTATACCCAAAACTCTATGACGTTCCATGTAACATATATATATAAACAGGGCGAGGAATATATAATCATGCCAAAGACCCTAATCAGTTTACCTTTCACCCTTTTGAGCGAGCCTAATGATAGTTTTTCTAGTTTCTAGCTTGTATTCCTTCGATCATATAAAGTTCAAGATAACTACTTGAACCTCTTTCTACCTTTAAAAAACACATTAAGGTGGGATACAGACCTCTGAAGCATGTGGGAAGCCAGTAGGAATTGCTATCCTCTTTAACTGCTCAAGTTCGAAGACTGTTTTCGGAAACCCTAGAAAAAGAAAGCAACGGATAAACAAAAGAGAAGTTGTAGAAAAGATTTATGTTTTCCTTAGTAAAAAATAGAGAAAAATGAAGATAGCAACAAGCTACACACGCTTCCATATGCCTCTCGTATCCTTGCAATCACGTAGAACTCTACATACTTCCAGAAATGGTGCTGGGACCATTGTTCATATCGTTGGACTCATTCCACCGCACACAGTAGGCAGTAGTTACGAAGAAAAGGGGGTGAAAAAAAATCTGGGTATCATTGTTACGAAGGGTACCTGATTCTTTCATATCCATAGTTTGTTTGCCATTGTCATGCTGAACTTGGCGACGACGTTTATATCTCTCTCTGGCTTTGTGGTTTTGGAACCAATAATAAACATTCTTGCCTTCAATTTTCCCAAGCCTACGAAGGGTTGCAGCTATCATTTGAATTTGTTCGGTTGTTGGTGTTCGTATCCCTTGTTTATATATTGCGTCAAGTGCTAGTAGCTGCTCTGGTGTAGGGCTCCACCGACCCCAGCTCGTTGTTTGCTCGTTCAATTCTTTATCAACTCCTACATCGCCTGCACTCTCAGTTTAAGTTTATACATGCAGTCACTGTTCATGAGACATATACAACTACTGCTGCAATCATTAAAGGGGACGTACCCATTTGATGAACATCTAGTCCTGGGAAAATAGCTGCAGTGGAACCGAAGTGATAAGGAGAGGCGGATATTGATCCGATGTGAGTTACAGTAATACTCGCAGCAGCATCAGACTTATGGCTTTTGGATACTTATCAAAAGTTCTCTGAGGCTTAATGAACAACCGGTGTCATGCTTAATACAGTAGCCACCACCAACCTTTCGTACCCTTTGCACTATAGATTATTTGGCAACTCGGCTCCATGTACCCTTCAGGAAAAATGTGGAAAAGTGTGAATTCATAAATAGTAAAAAAATTATATTAAAATAAAATTTTAAAAAATTATTTGATCAATAATTGGTGAATTTCAGTAATTATAAATAATAAAAAATATATTTTTTAAAATAAAACTTTATTTATTTGATAGTTATAATCACTAAAATCCTTTAATTACTGATGTAGCGCTGATTCTTTTTCTCTTTACCCCTTAATTTTCTAAAACCACCCACCTACTTTTTCATTATATTTATGGCTGATGTTTTATTAAAATAAATCGGAAAATAATTAAAAAACTAGAAAAGTGAGCACTTACATATACATAGATATGCTATATATTTTCAGTTCATAGTGATCATCGTTCAGATATTGTATTTATCGATCTTTTGAATCATCATTTCTTAGTAACCTGATATCATTTAATAATGATGATCTTTTAAGCAAAGCTTAGTTACGTAACATAATCAATGTTCACTCAAAAACTTACGCAAGTAGTAGAATAAACTAATACAAACAAGCGGGGCAACTTCAGATTTTGCTAGTCCTCGGCAAGTGTTGCTTGCAAATTTAGGCAAGGCAACACTTCTTACAAGGGTAATGCTCCAACTTCTGAAATACAACGCAAGCAAAGGATTTCCAGAAGAAAGATGGAATGAGTGCCGCTTCCATTGGCAAGGATACAATCCACAAGCTAGTTTGATTAAACATTTGGTTTATTTTATCTTATGCTTCCCTTTTGTACAGATTGTGCCAATTCAATAGCTATCCAGCAGAATAAAATTTCTACATTTCCTATCTGCTCAGCTTGCTAGGGATTAAATACACGATAGACGATACACGATGGTAATTGAAATCTTAGGAAATCCAACGAATAGTTGGATAACCAAACAAATGAAATTGCTGGTCTCCCTTGCCGGGCCAAGATGGCAATCATAACACAAGTATGCTGGTTCACAAGTATACGTGGCCTGCTGCTCTTTGCATGATTGAATCGTATGTCTAAATTATAGGGGTTACTCAAGAAGTTTGTTGCAGGTACCAACACCAATAGCGGCAGCCAGATGCCATCCCGCATGGAGGAAAGGAGTAGTGGGGAACATATCATCAGCAATGAATAGAACACCTCCCAACATTGATGACATCTTATGGACTTGATGCGCCACCCTCAACTCTGGCTCCACTAATGCTCGTTTTGCAAATGCTACCTATAATAAGCAACCAGAGTCAAATTCAGTTAGTTGACCCATTTTAAAATAAAATTTCCCGAAGGAATGCCAAACAATAGACAAATTGCCCCAGAAGGTCCCTTTAAATTTGCGAATCTATCACAACATCAATGAGTTAACCAATTAAAAACATCTACTTATGGTCAAATACGAATATTGTACAGTGTCACTAAGATGAATCATGAAATGATTACAGTAAATGACTAAATGAGATAATATGCATTGCGGGTCATTGCCAAGTTTGAGTAGTGTGGCAAAAGAAAACTTGGAGAGGAATGACTCCTAATACATCAACACCACAACAGAGGCAAAAGTTTCAGAGGAAATGCACATTAAGTCCACCAACAGTTAATAAAGATAACATTTGAACACCAATAGTTTGTGACATCGAGAATTACTAACGAGATTACAAATTATCAAAATTATGGATTAACACCAAGGCAGCTACCTCCATCATCCCTGTGTGAACAGCTGAAACCATCAGAGGCTGGATGGGCAATAAAGCTGCAGATGCTGCCATCAGCAACTTCGGGTTCTCATTTCTAAGGGCCCCTGACAAACACTGCAAAATGATGTCAGTTCTAAATCTAAGTCAAATAAGTTCTGTAAACTCCTTAGACATTATTTAAATGGTAAACATTACCAACAAAGCAACGAAAAAGCTGAAAAGTTTTTTAAAAAGTAACTGCTAAACACCATTTCAGACTTTCTTCAATCTTTACAAAGATTCAAAGCATAGGAAAACTAGGCAAAGTCATGGGCATGTATAACATGTAAAGTCTGTAAGTTCCTACTTCTTAATATTCCAGAGCAGATGAAGCAAACCTATGAATCAGAAGTCTTCTCTCCCATTAATGATACACCATGCCTAATGAGTGATTTCTTTTCTCTTTTGTACATGTAAAAGCAAGTATGATAAGAATAAGGCTAGCTATTTGACAGATATACAGTGATTTGAGAATTAAAATTTCAAACCTTTTCTAATACACAGCTAATAAGGTAGGAGCTAAACGATAACAGAGAAATTTGGAAACTAACAAAGTGTCATTCCTTAACAAGGACTGAATGCACGAATGGAGAAACATTGAAAGACAAAGGAAACAGTAATTTAGGGCTAGTATCAAACAGAAGAGATAGTTGACGATAAATCAAATTGATATTATAAGCCTGATACATAAGAAAGATCAACAGCCAAGGATTTGCAGGATTAATTTGCCAATTTCTTAATGTTAAACAAGCAAATACACTAAGAACAAGTGAAGAACACTCGGCAGTGCCTTCATCCCCTTATTTTGCTATACACTAGTGTCTAGGAAACTGACGTCATCCCGTAGCAGTCAAATGACAGTTGGAGTTTCCAGCAAATTAACCAGCCAAGTAGATCAGAGGACTCGGAAGCATCAATTTTAGTCTCAGACAGATTTTACATATTAGATTTTCTGTCAGATAGTTTAAAACTTGCAAAAACAATGGGTTAATTCTGAGGACATACCATTGTTGCCGTGGCTATCATTGTATAGTCAAACCACCTCAAATATTTTCTTAGTTTTCCTCTTGATGCATGATAAAGACTTGAGGCAACTCCAACTCCAATTAATGAGTTAGCATATAATTTAGTATTTAGGTTTTTCCTGGATGCACAGCAGAGTAACAAGTCAGACAAAATATGATAGTCAAGTAAGATTGTCTAACAAACTCACAGAGACAGATAGAGATAGAGATAGAAAGGGGAAAAGAGAGAGAGAGAACCTGGGAGCCTGGAGTCCAAGCGCAATAAAAGGAAGGGAAGTAAGCACATTAGCAATGCGTTCTGTGATATTTTGATCACCTAGTGAAAGTAAAGTTTACATAAGTTCAGTAAGCACATTTAAAACACACGGCACAAGCAAATTTCAGAATGCTATGATCTCTTCATAATACCATGCATGCAAGTCTTTATGGGCCTCAAACATCCTGGTCTTTGCTGCCACACTCTCCTGGAGAAGAAAAGAGAAGAAACAAGTTCAGTTGTTGGGACTCACTAATTAGACTCTTACGCTTATTTCCATGCTACGGAATTAAGGAAAAGCTTTCACATTTTAACTTGATAATCTTACAAAGAGCAATTTTTACAAGCAGATCTTGATTCAGGTGTTGCACTTACTGCACTAATACCCACTGATTTGCTTTATCAGTGGAACTTTTACATGTTGTTCGACCGTAGTCCCCCTGCTGAGTGAACTCTTCCAAAGAGAATGGTGAATGTGGAATTACATGTATTCCACGAACATTTTCCAGGGATTTTTTAGAATTTGACGTGCTCTGTGGACTCATAATGCTGAAAGGAATTGTTGCCAGCAAAATAGCTGGCAACAATAGCAGAAAGTAATCCTGCTCAAAGTCTGAAAAGGCAATAAAATATCAGTCCACGTACCACCAACGGCAACATGGTTTCTTTTCATTTTATGTATGTGTACCAATAAAGGAAAAAATAGCACAGATTGAAGAGCTGTAAACTTTATTTCTACGTGTAAGTATATCAGTGAAATTTTGTTTTACAACTTAATCAATACGCAGCTACAAAGGGAAATTCCCAGTAAGCATATCGGTGAAATTTTGTTTTACAACTTAATCAATACGCAGCTACAAAGGGAAATTTCCAGTCTTTCATTGTTTCCCACATGCATATAAGAACAACATTGTCTAAATCCTGAATAGCCTTCAATATGTAACGGGTATAATTAAATAGCTGAAGTATGCTTAAGGTTTCTACTTCATCACAGTTAAGGAATTAGTGACTAAAGAACATTTTGCTGGTACCTCAAGTGATTAGGATTGGTTACATGAATCAATTCCTACCAACCAATTTTACCAAAGGCAATCTTCTCCAAACGATATAATTTACACGGCTGAACCATTTTTGACTCTATTTTCCCCATCCACCGGTAGCTGGTATATCATCTACACTCCTATGGAAGGAATGAGAGATAAATCATCATGGTCTTGTGTTTTTAAATGTAGAGGAGGAACTCAGTAAATCTTCTCCCTCACCTCACCTTGCGAACCTAAGCAAATCCCAACCATATGAACCAAAGTTCAACTTCAACCTAACCTAAGAGATCAACAAGCTAAAAGAGACCATGGCAAACCACTTGTTTTTTTTTCAATTATATGTCAGTGCACTGAGTGGAAAGATCCATATGCCGTCAAGTTCTTAATCAATTTTAGGACCCTGTTACATGACCCGCCAACTTGACCCTCCTAACGTTCTAAAATCAATGATTATCAGAAAAAAGATAACTGGAAACTTCAGAACCTACTACCGATCGGAATCATTAGAAAGGTTTTTTTGTTTTTTGTAAAATGTATAAATTTACTTTTGATTCGTTACTTAAAAGGTCTTGAAACTACAATAAGCATTAGGATTTTTCCGAGGGGCTCAGATTAAAACTCATTCCAGTAATCATCAATAACAACATATTATAAAGCAAAGCAGCAGGAGAACATACTTAAAACCAAGCATTACAAACCCCAGATGCATAGATCCTTCATCCAATGAAAGCTAATATCAGAAGGTAATTACAAAATCAATCCTTCCCAACTGCGTGTGCAGAAAAATCTAAGCATTCCAAACTAAAATTCACCAGGGAAACAACGAAACCACAACCCAACAACAAGAAAACGCAAAAGAGTAGACAAAATCAAGGTACACAACTACCAGTCAGAACATTTAGACAAAGGAACACAGAAACACGAACAGAAGGGAAGGAGAAGAGTACCAAGAGAAATGCATATAGGCACTGGAAGAGGAAAAACAAGCAATGTAGAGGGTGGGAGTTAGGAGAAAAGGGGGAAAAATAGAAGTGGAACTTTGAGGAACAAAAGAATATTTGGGAGGGAGATGCCAATGAATCGCACGAATCTTCCCTTTTATTTCTTGACAAGCATATTCCAACTCTCTAATCAAAAATTGACACCTCAGTTTCGTCCTCTTCTTATGCTGTATTGCTCTGTACTTCCCAACTGAACACTAATAAAACCGAACTCTTGTCGTTGATTTTTTGCGACTAAATTAAGCACTCGGAAAGAAAGCGGATAACGCAGCTTACGCGTAATTCGTCAGAAAAATCTTATTTGATAGCGCTAAAAATTGTGGATTATAATAAAATCCTTAATTTTAATTGGCTTTGAAGGTTTATATCTCAACTGGACAATAGCTGGAATTCTTTTTTCTTCCATCTTTTTAAGTGATTAGAGTTGGCATTTTAATTCAAGTTTTGATTTGATAAAAAATTAATAAATAAGTTTAAATTAATCAATTTTTAGATTAGACTCAAATTTTAGTTTAAAATTTTGAATTTTAAGTTTAAGAAATCCAATTTTATTTAAATTTAATCCAAACTTAATATAAAGTTTAATTTTAACTTTAAACGTTTTATTTTGGTCAAAAATTTATTCAAGTTTATTTAAAATAGTGACTCCAATTTAAGTCTTACATATTAAATGAATGTATTCATATATTCCTTGAATATTGAGTCACTTAAAGTTTTTAATTCTTTAAAATTAAACATTTGACATTTTAAATTTTGTTTAATAAATAACAGTTTTAAAATGATGTATTTTAAAGATTTTAATTAGTCATATTTTTATTACTAAATAAAAATACATATTATGTAATTTAAGTTACGAAAAAACAAGATTAAAAATCAAAAATCAATTTTGCTATATTTTCATAAGTCATAAAAACTAGAATAAATCAAAATTAACAACTTAACTAAACATGATATTTACTAAATTTAAAAATAAAAATAGAAAATCGAGCCGAAATATAATCAAATATACCCTAGCATTTTTTCAACCGTGTATGAATTAAACTATAACATTTTACTAAAATATAAATTAAACACTAATATTTTGAAGCATTTAAAATAAACTTTAATATTTACAAAATGTTTTGAACTATAAAAAACAAAATTAAATTTTTGTTTATTATATTTATTTTTAATCTAATACATGAGGTCCATTATATTATAAAGCATAACGAGTCTTAGGTAATATTATGAATACTATATTGGAACTAGGTTTGATTATAGTGCAGTACTTTATCAGTACTGATCAATATAAGCTATCATTTTGAATAATTTTTAAATTTAAATCAAGTTTTTTAAAATTACAAAATAATCCCTCAATCTATTGTACTGTATAATTTATAATTTTACATTAATAATTTCTCCAAAATCATAATGATAGAAATTTAAAATAACAATTTATTTATTTTTATTAAATTATTTTTTTTATATATTTCACATATAAATAATAACTACAATTAATATAAAAAAGACCATTTAATCATTATAAAATATAAAATTATAATAATAGAAAGTATTTAAAATAATAAAATTTCATCATATAATAAATAATAATTACATCAAAACATCAAATAAAAAGAATAATAAATTTTCATGACTCTCTAGCAATTACAATTTATAACAAGAGTTTATGATGAGGAAACAACTAACTATAAATAAAATCTGAAACAAAAACATTTAGAGCTATATTTATATTGCAAATATGTCATTTAATATATACATCAAATATACAGTGAAATAAAAAAGAAGAGGAGAATAAAAACTTGAAACTTTATTTAATTGAATACTTGCTCAAATCGCTTTAACCCGAATTCTTATTTGGTATAAAATCCTCATTATTAAAAGGAATCTCTTTATTACTATTATTCAAATTCATTGAACCAAATGATATTTCATTACTTTCCAATCCAAGATTATCTTCCAAATCACTCTCATCTGTCAAACTCAGCTCTTTAGAAACTCAATCCCCCTAAAAGATCAATATGATCAAAGCAAACTGGATTTATGGAACTACTTAGTCTATCAAGAGTCCTAGTAAATAGTAAATTTAAATTATTAAAAAATTACAAGAAATTATATCTAACTTAATAATGATAATAAGAGATTTCCTAAAGCTTTAAATTGTACCAAACAAAAACTAAGTAGCTCAATTTTTGTACTCCAATCTAGTCTTTTCTTAGAATGGATGAATTCATATATACTTTAATTCCTTTTATATTCTTCTGCACTCACTTGTTGACTTAAAATTTGAATTGCAAACTTTTGTAATTTTAGAATACCACTTTTCAATTGGTCCCTCCAAGTAACTATAAGACAAAAAAAAATCATTATAAACAAAATAAAGTGATGACTAATTTTCAACAAGTAATAAAAGTGAACAAACATATACTTGGATTAAGTTTGTCACTCTAGTAAATAGCAATTAGCATCCCAAAATCACCGGAAGTATCTTTATAAATATCAATTTGTGAGCTTATGAGATCTTGCATCATGTCGTGGGTAACAATTATTATAATAATTAATAACATTCCTTTATTAACTTCATCTTTCTTTGCAAACTTGCTATGAAATAAACACTAGGATTTAAAAATGCCTAGCTACAAATAGTAGATAGTAAAGTTCTCTTTCCCATCTCTCGTTGATGAATACAAGATAAGATGTGTACAAAGAAGGTCTATTTTTTAAATTGACCTTGAATGCTTCCTTCACCATCTCCATGGTATTATAAAAAAATCCCATTATTGCCTTCTTGTCACTATCAGCCAGATGAAGTACCATCTCCAAAGGCACACAAACTTAAATGATGAATTGAAATAGGAATCAAAATTCATTATCTAAGTACAATTATAAAAACCTTTAATCTAATATTAGGCCTGGTATGCTAAGATACAACTCACTTATCACTTGTAAATATTTGTCTCAACTTTTTCTTCATCAAAATAAAACATTGAAGTGATAATCTTATAACAGCAGGACCACATAAATTCCTACCATTTTAAAAATCATTTCTCATTAAATTCAGGACCTATACATAATTCTAGATTAACTTAGTCACTTTTTTGCTTTCTATATAGTCTCATTAATAGTGGGAAAATATCTAGCATCTTCTATATTTTCCAACATTACGTTAATGCAATGTACAACAAAAGGAGTCCAATAAAAGAATTATACTTGCTTTACAATCTACTTCCAACTGCTTTATAACTGGAGTCATTATTAATATTAAATTGAACAATATTTTCTAACCCAATTTCATTCTCAGCTTCATCAAATATCTTAAATAGAGTATCAATATTCTTAATAAGGCCAGATGCATCAATAGACTCCAAAAAGATTGTCCTCTTTACAAAATAAACCAAACAAATTAATAATAGGTTCTTTTCTTCTATTTATCCAACCATCACACATGATCGAACACCGAAAAGTAGCCCAAGTGATTGTTCTTTCATCTAAATAACTTTTAATTTCATAAACAAAGCTACTTATAAGTTTATTTCTGTAGTCATCGATTAAAGGAGATTTGTATCTTAGATTGTAAGAGGCAATAACATCTACCATAGGCTGATAATAATAAGACTAGGTAGCATGAAATACTATACTTGAATCATACCACTATCTAGTCATTGCCATATCCATATTATAAGCTACTTCTCTATATTGTAAGGCACTATAGATTGAAGGATAAGTTCCAAGAGTTATATGCGGTGCAAAAAAGAAGAAGATACATATAGGCTTCTTTTCCTAACATCAAGTGCAACATTCCCTTCTTGTTAGGTAGGAATACTACCACCTTCAACATTCCCATTATCATATTTACCACTAACTTCCACTACCAATTTGTAATTTAGTCTTTGGATTCTATCTTTCTCATGTTGACACTCTTCAAATAGAGTCTTTAATTTCCATTTCACAATATGACTCACTTTTTTACAAGACTCCACTTCATCTTTGACCCCAACTAAATGTTGCTTTAATTTGGTGATTCCGCCATGTTTTAAATGTTTGTTTCAAAGTAAACAAATTCTTGGCACCCAAATTTTTTATTATTATTATGCATGATTTAAATAATTTTTGAGGTTATGATAGATTAATTATCTTAGAGTTATTTAATTATGTCAAAGTTAGTAGGATTTATTTCATAGGTCAATGGAATTAAAGTGTTAAGGTTATAAGAATATTCAAGGGCGTTTTTTACAAGATACTTAAGTATAAAAGACTTAAGGCATGGAAGGAAGGACAAATTGGGCATTTCACACTCATTAAGGGTAGAATTGGAAGAAGAAATTGTGGTCTTGAATTTAAGAAGAGAGAAGAACAAAAATTGAAGAGAAAAAGAGAGAGTGTCGTAAAGAAGAGAGAGAAATATGAAGAGAAGAAGAGAAGGAGAGAAAGAAGAGAAAACAAGCTAAGGTTTTAATTTTCTTAGCCTTTAAGAGAGATTTTGAGGTTGTTCAAGAAGGGAAAAAGGAAGAGGAAAAGAAGAGCTTCCATTTGAGCTAATAATCATTTCATTTGGTGAAGATTCAAGGTAAGATCATGATTAATCTTTTGGATTTTTGGAAGGATTTTGGTTCATGAAGCTTAGTAAATGCATGAGTTTAGGTATTCTAGAACCAATTTTAATGATTGTGCTTTGTGACATTTTCAATTGAAAATCCTATTGGGTGAGATTTTAGTTATTATAGAAGGGGATCAAGAGGAGCAAGAGGAAAGATATCCTTAAGCCAATTTCTTAAGCAAGGAATTCAAGGTAGGTTACATGATTATAATTGAGTAATGAGCTATGACTATGTTTTCGAAAGCAAGAGAATTAAATGTTTTCAATTGTTTTATAAATGTTGCATGATTTCTATTTGAATGATTTGAGAAATATTTATATGTTTGGTATATGAATTTCGAAATGAAGAAGGAAATGCTTTGAAACGTTTTATATTATGCCTTGAAAAATGTCATGGCATTTTGTATAAATGAAAAGAACATGAAAGTATGAGCATATGATGAAATTATTTGAGAAATTATTTGAGCTTGAATATGTGCTTTTGTTTGGGCAAGAGAGAAACTCGTTTCGTTAGTCATATGCACGTTGACCTATAGCCGTCTCCCAGCTGCCTGCTTGAGGCCACGGAATCCTGAGAAATTGGACTCATTTTGTTCATGGTATAAACTTCGATTTCTCCATTTCATTCTATGAAACCCTCGAGCTATTTGTTTGTGCATTGCATTTTTTAATTATCAAGTATGTTGTATAATTTGAGTGTTTTGCATTGATTGTTAAATGTATATGTTATATCGATGTGATCATCTTTTAACTATGAGTTTTGAGCTAGAATTGTGAATTTGACTGAGAATTTAAGAATGAAGTGTTTTATGAATTCATTATGACTTTTATACTACAAATGAACATTTCAACGATTTTGCTTATTCTCTGTTATAATCTTGTTACGTACGAGCTTTTAAGCTCACCCCCTTTCTATCCCATCTTCAGGTGAAGAAAGTAAGATCGAGTAACCAAGAGTCGAGGCATCATTATACTTTTGCAATGTTTTTGTAAATTAATTTAGATTTTGTAAAAACAAAACTTTAGATGCATTTCGAGAATTATTGGGTTTGACATCTTTCATATTCTGGATTTTGATAACAATGATGCAATATGGCTTGGAATGCCATTAAAGCTTTGTAAATTCTTATTTTTGTTGTTAATAAAATATAAATTGTGTATGGATGATGTTGAATTGGAATTAGGTATATTTGAAGAAGTTATTAACTTGAGATGATGATTTTGAACTTGACTTGTTGATACACACACACACACACACACACACACACACATAAGTAAGATGTTATGGAAAAGAAAATAGAAATTATGAATGATGAGATGTAGTTGAATGGATAAGAATGATGTTGCATTAAAGAAAGTGAATTTGGGAAAATTTTCAAGTCTTTCATAAGGGTAAATTTGTGTCTTGACTTCTGAAAAAAAAACTGTATTGATCTAGGCTAAATTAGAGAAAGTTTTCTTCTTGAAAGTTGTAATCTATCTTTCTAGCTTTCCAACGATATATAGTATGAAATTTTTAGAGATCAAAGTTGAAAGTTATGATCTTTATAAGTGGAGATGCTCTGGAGAGTGTAGTTAGTGTTTTAAAACTTTAGGTGAGGTAAGGAAGACTCTGTAGAAACCCCATCGTCTGATTTAGTTTGACTGAATCCATCATCTAATTCAACTTTGACTGAACCATCATCTGATTCAGCTTTGACTGAAGCCATCATCTGACGCATCATTGACTAAGCCTTTGTCTGATGCATCTTTGATCAAGCCTTCGTCTGACCTAGCCATCGTCTGATGCATCCTTGATCTAGCCATCGTCTGATTCATCATTGACCAAGCCATCGTCTGACGTATCATTGACTAAGCCTTCGTCTGATGCATCTTTGACCAAGCCTTCGTTTGATGCATCTTTGACCTAGC
>JANITW010000070.1:27107-38346 GCA_027564335.1 Erythroxylum williamsii | reverse complement strand
TCTTAGGTTCCTAGTTTAATCCCAATCCAGAGTCATCACGTCTGGATAACTAGAGAACAAGTTATGGCTAACAAACCGAAGCACAATCAGTGAACATTTCCAGATCACTCTTTCAACTCCCTCTACTTCTCATTTTCAATAAAATCACATTAAAAACAATCGTACCTGGAAGTTGTCAATGAATGCATATACAATTATGTTTATGTGCATGAACATTTAATATTCAATATGTATGTGTATGCTATATTATGCATGAGCATGGAACGTGTTTCATACTTCCTCAGCACTTTCTCTCATCTATTAATTTTTCCTTTACTAGGGTAACGGGATGTTACAGAAAGTGAGGCTGACAAATGATTTAAAATTTTTAAAATTTTTAATCAATATACTTATTCTATATCTTAATTATATTATTTAAGTTTTTTTAACTAAAATCCTAATCTAAACTAATTTCCAAGTTATTGTGAAATTCTATTTGAACCCAGCCCCCTTTCCTCTCTCTGTTTTAGCTGATTATATTGGATTTGAATTATTGCTTATGAGACTATCGATGGCATGGAGTCATTGGTAATTCTCAGCTTAAGGTTCTTATGGAGTAGTAAAAATGTGGATTCAACATTTTTTACAAAGTATTCTTTTAAAAGAAAAAGCTTTGGGTATAGTGCAGTTAGTTATTTTTCCACAAGAGGAATCCTGAAAAGATTAAAATCGTTGTGGCAATTGGGTTGATAGTTGGTATGACATTGTTGTTTTGGCTAGATTGATATTCTTTTTCTATAAAATTGAATTTGAAGGAAAAGATGCAGTCATTTCACAAAAGTAATATGCTGAAGAGAGATATTATGTACAGAAGAATGGTATTAAGATGTGGATGGATGATAATGATTTTATGAACCTATCTTCTATTTAAAAAAACTTTTAAGTTTATGAAAAACTTTTCGAGCAAGAATGGGGCCATATTTACATTGAACTAGATCTGATTTTCATGGAATTGATTATTACTTAGGAAGGACTGGTTGATAAGGCAAAGAGTTTGCAATCAAAGGGACGAATGTTTCATAGCAGGTAGTTGCTAATAGTGTATCTATTTTGGGTGGCAATGTTAAACTCATATTCTCAATTGGAAATTCCATTATCTCTAGTCTAGTTTAGGTTTTTAACTTTTTTTCATATTCAATTATATTTTTATAGATTTTATACTATCTAATAACCTCAAATTTTGATAGGGTAATTGAACAAGTGATATATATATGCTCCTCATTCCAATATTAATAAGGACCATTGAAGTTCTTGATAACATTGTTTATAGAGTTTATCTGCTATAACTAAGATTGCACTCTTTCAAAGATGTCTTTCCTTTGAGATTCAATTAGAGTTACTTAATAATTTGAGAATTAGTTTATTGATTTAAATAAGTTAGATTGAAGATTTTAGTTAAAAACTTAATTAATATAAGTAAGATATAAAATAATTAAGCTAATTAAAATATTAATAATTTTAACTTTTTTAAATCAATTAGTAGGCCTCATTATACCATGTGGCATATATGTAGTAGTTAAACCTACTAGTTAATTTTAAAAAATAATATAAAATACCATGTCAATGATGACATGGTACTTAAAAAATGGAAGTTTAACTTTATTTAGTTTTTAATCTACTTAAGATCTATTTTGAACGTTTTAAAAATGTTAGGGTTGAAAGTGAGCGCTATGAGACTTTACAGTTGGAGTTATATTCTAATAAAAATAATAGGGTTCAAAAAAAACTTTTAGCCTAACTATTTTATTAAAAAAAACATTTTATAAGTGTAACACCCCTATACAGAACCTACAACCACCCACATATAGGGCATCCAAATTCCTGTACAAACAATCATGACATAAATTTCTATTTATTTATAGGGATTTTCATCACACATTTATCTATTTAATACTATATATATACATATACATATTACAAAATTTCATCACTTTTATCATTTAAGAGTAGTATTCCATCTTTGCATTTACATGATAGTCTAAAAGCAATATTACCTATAACTTAAATTCTTAGTTATAAACTGTTATATATACAATCATCTTTATTAAAAAAGATACAACCTAAAAGTACATTTACTACTAACAGTTGGCCTTGGTCTCTGCAGATGGTCCTTGTACCTCACTCCCTTTGCTTGGGACTACACAAATTGACAGTCACACTAAGCTTAAAAGCTTAGTGGGGAAGTACATAGTTTGGATGAGCACTCAAAGTAGTCATTTGCCAAGCACACACATTCATAAATATCACAAAATGTGTAAATAATGAATAAATAAATAATCAAGGTACATAATGCAAATATGCTTCAATGTATAATTTATATAGTGCAAATTCACATTTGTATGCCAAATATTGATATTCAATGCTCATTGATACAAATTTTCAATACAACTACTCATCATTATAAATCATTAATATAGCAGTACTGCTCATCAACACCAATTATTCATATTGTCATGCTATATTTCTTATTTATAATTATTTAATTTACTTTCTGTGTTAGGTCTGCATATTCCTATAGGTGTGGATAATGAGAACTGTAGATATCCAAAGATATTGAACTATAAATACCGAAAGTATCGAATTATAGATACCTGAAGGCATCAAAATGTAGAGACACTATAGTATTGAAATAAAGACACAATTGATGTCAAACTGTAGCAGCTGCATTGTAACCCTATAGGCATGCCTATCTATCCATCACCAACACAATGAAGCAGGCACTGTAACATTTTCCTTTAATCATTTGCCAATTTCATTATTCATATATTGGCAATTTATATGATATTCATTTGAAATCATGAAATCAGTATTTGAGTTAATACATACAAGTCATAACTTACTACTATTAGAAGGCCATCAAAATCACACTTGTATAATCATACTATACATATATAAGCAATACCTATGCATATAAATCATTTATATTCATGTAAATTTCCTTTAGCATACATTATGATCCATATAAAATTTCAATGCTTAATCACCCAATTCACATATGGTGAGTCATAGTTCATTTATTTCTATGTGTTTTAAAAGTTTCATAAACATCCAAAAAGGTTCAGATATGATTCACTAAAAATTAGTATTGAAAACAAACTCAAAATAGCACAAGTTCCTTCCCATTGTGTCCCTTACCCAAAATTCATATCTCCACTTGTTTCGGAATTTTCACATGAAAAAAAGTTTAAATTAGTTTGTAAAGTCTTCTAGTTATTTTCCTATATCTCTAGTTTCCATAACATTAAAAATCAAGCTATTTGGACTTCTAAATCATGATTTATGTACCAAACATCACATGCTACTCTAAAAATAGGAGCAGCATCAGATCACCATTTTTCAATATGAAATTCAAGTTTTATTAACCCAGAATTAGGTCAAAGTATCTTTTATATATTTTTATTACTATGTTTTAAGTTTCATTTACAATTAAAGTTACCCAATTTTGAGGTCTGTAGGTTAAGTCATAGCCAAAATAACGAGACTAGTTCACCTTAGACAAAATTCCAATACACGTTACTCTCTTATCATACTCAACTAATTCCATACAAAGTCACACCAAAACACCATTTTGGAAACCATTCCATATCCAAATGAGTCTTTGTATCCATTCAAACATATACAAATAAAAATTAAACTAAATATAGTCCCAAACCTTGAAATCAAGCAACTAGCTCCTCTAGTACTTTTCCTTCTCTTCTCCTTTAGCTTTGCTTGATTCACCAACTAGAACCACCATAAATCCATATCTTAACCTAAATCCCAATCTTATAATTCTAGCTCTTCATGAGAAAATCAAGAAAAGATAAAGATGAAGGGAAAAACTACTAACTGTTACCGTAATTTCTACCTAGGATTAATTTGATTCCTTACATGCAAAATGGTGTGAAGAAGAAGATGAAATTGAAAGAAAATGAGAAGAGGAAATTTTGACATTTGAAACCTTAAATGCATGTCCCTCTCTCCTCTCTCCTCTCTTACATGCCCATTTCATGACACATATGCTTCAATCCTATTGTATTTACATGCTTTAATCCTATTACACATGCCTTAATCCAATTGGTCAATATGTTGACATTAGGAAAATTGTACATTTAGTCCTTCTTCTTTCTTTAATTCTCATATTGGCATATATACATTAGCATATAATCTAACCAATTAATTTCATTCTTATCCATATTTCATATATAAGTATGTATGTCCATGCCAAAATGAACAAGTTACCAATTTATCCAAGTCTTTTACATTAAATACTGTTATGTCCCTTGTTATGCTTAAATGCACTTAATTCTTTTTGTTCACTTCATAATATACCCTAAACTTGCTATACTACTTCTAGGGTATATGTTGGGGCCTTACAATAGGAGTGAAATAATCTTTGACCTTCAAGGATGTGGATAACATCATGTGGTTTGCACATAATTCTTATAATTTACCTTAAAGTATTCTCTTTCTTGCTTTATGTTATAATAGGTAGACAAATAATAATTTGAGCAAGTCCAATTTGAATCATGTCACCTGAACTTGAGCCCAATCAAGATTTGAGTAGTTTGAAGCTTGCCCAAAACCCCACCTTAACCCGACTTTAACTTTTCGGTGTAACCCAACCTTGACGCTAACCTCCAACCTAATAAGAATTAGAATCCAAAGCGTAAAAGTAGAGATGAAAAATCTAAAAAGATCTTAAGGAATTAATTGCTTACAGAAAGAGAGGTCCAAATGTGAAATATTCCAACTTATTCTAAAACTTTCCAAGGCTCACTTACGGAAATCGCTAGAGAATAGTTAGAGAAAGTAGGAAGAGTCTCAAGAATATTGCTAATTTAAGGACTAAGTGGTGATTTTGACATAGGTTTAGTAAAAGGTTGTATCTTAAATCAGAATGAGTGAGATTAGTATCTGAGACTAAGGAAAGAATTTAAAGAAACCAAAGATTGAAAAGAAACAAAAAAACAAGAATGAAGAAGAAGAAAAAGGACCGAAAGCAACTAAAGAAGAGAAGAGCAAAACTCTCAACCTTGTTGAATATATATAGTATTAGGCTTTGAGCAAATGGATGCAAGATCATGACTCATCTCTAGCTAACATTACTAGGAAAAATATGCTCTTTAATCCACCTAAAAGTATTTTAACAAATCATTTGGATGTCCTATTGAGATTCTCCTTAGTACAGATAAAAGCAACTTCAATAGGTGACTATTAACTAAGCTAGTGGCAAGAGTAAGTAGATAATTCCTATGAGTATCACTTTATCCTACAACGTCTAATTGTTCAAATTTTTTTGAATTGGTTTAAGTTCTATTAGAAGTATGTTTGAGTCCCCATTAAGATCATAACTCTCTTTTATGTTAAAACTTGCCAACATCAAGCAATATTAAAACTAGTATACTACTATTATGTTGAAACTTGCCAACATCAAGCAATATTAAAACTAGTATACTTAGTTAATCCTTTGGCGAGTATAAGTCCTCTAATTCTCATAAAATGGGCTTAGCACAAGTCCTGGATATTAAGCTTTATTTATTGAAATACTCTTGTATTCCTTTTCTCATATATAATATAGATTCAATAACTAAACACTAGCTTGAGCAAGGTATTATCTCCTTCATGTATGAACTTTGTATGCATCCCAAAGGATAACTTGTGCCCAGTTATTTCTAGACCATTGTAGTCTACATTGCTGCAAGAATAGTTCCAAAGCCTAATAACATAATGATAGTTAACTAGCAGATGATCTTGAGATTCTAGATCCCATATTCAAAGCTTACAGAGGTCATTAGGCAATTCCATACCCTTTAATCTATGCATGATTCAAAGTTTTTACTTAATAACAGTTTATAAATTGAATGAGGTTTTAGGAGGGTTATTATTAAACCATACTAGCCTTTTCCATGCAACTTTTTTCATACGAGTCCTGAGCATTTCAAAATGTGGTTTGTTGGTAAATTGTTTTGAGACATGTCTTTTCTAAAAGATCCTGTTCTCCTCTTCTAAACTAAGCTTACAAATGGGAGCATTCCTTATTATGGTTTCAAAACCTTGATACCTACAATATCATTTTCCTTCCACTATGAATTCTTCCACTTAGTTGAAAGTGAAATAATTCCCTTTTAGGCTTTCCAATCTTTATAGCTTGAAGAGTGTCCAAGATGGTTCAAATTGTCGAACCAAAACTAGATATGTGTATTATTGCCAATCTTTATTTACGTTAACAGGAGGCCTGACCATTTTCCAAATTGGAGCATTGAATCAATAAAGATCTTGACTAAGTATGAATTAACGCCACTCAATAATAACAATAAATGATTAAAAAATGAGTCTTGGAAAAACCCTAGATTTTTACATTTTTTTTAGAACTTAAACTCCATATAGTTATTAGTCTTTTGAGTGAGGAGCCTAGTAAGAACTTCTATGCACATCAAGAATAAGTTGGGAAATAAAATATCCCTTTGTTAAGCCCTCTAGCTCTTTGAAAGTAGTTTGTAAGTTCACCATTGACAATAATTGCATAAAAAGTAGTAGAGAAGCAGTGGTCAATCTAATTAATAAAGTAGCTAGGAAACTCCAATGCCTTCCAGTATGAAGTCCTAAATCAAAAAATCAAAGGCTTTATAGAATTCTATCTTTAAAGCACAATTCTTGAAGATCTTTTTACTTTTTTAATCCTTGAATAACTATTGTAATATTAATAAGTTGTCACCTATGCTCCTCCCAAATCAACAAATCAAAGGCTTTATAGAATTCTATCTTTAAAGCACAATTTATCAATATATTTTTTTACTTTTGTAATCCTTGAATAACTCCTATAATATTAATAAGTTGTCACCTATGTTGCTCCCTTGGATAGAAGCTCTTTGTGTAGAGCTAATGATTATCTTGAGAGCAAGCTTCAATCTTTCAGCATGCAGTCTAAAAATACCTTGTAAATTACATTGCAATAGGAAATTGGTCTATAATCATAAAGTGTACTTGCATTCAATTTCTTTGGAATGAGACATACAAAGGATTTTTTTAGTTATCTGAGCATTTTACCACCATCAAGGAATTAAAGGATGACTTTAGTGACCATGTTACCTGTTCGGCTTTAGTATTTTTAATAAAAGAATTTAGGACATTTATACTAGGCTCATTATCAATATTGATCTCGAATAATACTTGTTTTATTTCTTCATCATTGAAAGGATCAAATACGTCCTCATTTTGTTGTTGAGTGATATAGTTAGAAACAAATTCATTTAATGCCTATATATTTAAGCACTGTTATTAGAATTACCTATTAAGTTCTTGAAGTGGTTAAATTAATCTTCTCCTGGTCTTTAATGCTTTCCCCTTTTGGATTTTCCAAAGATCAAATTTTGTTTGATTCCCATATGCTTAGAATGGAATTATAGAACCTGGTGTTTTTATTATCATCCTTAGAGTTTTATTTTTTTTCTTTAATCTTAATAGTGAATAATAATTCTTTAGAGTTTTATTGTAGTTATTTAGATCTTCAATTTTTTTTTATTCTTAGCTCTTCATTTTTAAGTGTGAAGTAGAGTTCATGCAATAAAGAGATAAGCTTCTCACTTTCCATAGTAATGCTAAAGTTTGTATTATTGACCTTTTCCAAATGGAGTTTTTTAAGCTCTTCCTTCAATGCATAGAGTTTCCTAGTTACGATGAAAACCCTTTCACTTCCATACCTAAGCCTTTCTTGATAACCTCTTAAAACCCCTTTATGTTCACCATTAGGTTGTTGAGCATAAAAGGAACTCTTTTCCTATTTTTCTTAACTTCAGAAGAACCTCGATAGGTATGTAATTTGAGCATAAAGGAAAACCAGGTAAAGCTCAAACCCTACTGAACGTTGAAAGCCATTAAGTATTGACCACATCTCTATCCAAATTTTTTCCTTATATGCTAGCTTCCCATATGTTTGTTATTCCAAGTAAAGTAAGTTCCTTCATATTTTAGGTCTGGTAGATTAGCATCAATGCTGCAATTAACAATATCTCCATTCTTTGCTTTAATAATTATTTGGCCCCCTCACCCCTCTTATACTAGTATGGCAATTTAAGTTTAGTTAGTACTCTTAGACTTTAAATGCTACTCCAAAGTGAGGACCTTTAGAACTTATAGTTAGCTCTATATATCAAAGTAACTCCAATATTTCCAAATCATATATTTGCACTAACCAATAGATGAATTATTTCATCATTGATTATGGTTTGTTGAATCTTGAAGATCATCAGGCTAAAAGCTACTAGAATTCTTCCATCAGGACATGCTTGATTGTTTGTAGTTATTGTCCATCCCTTATCAAACATCCAAAAGCACTTTTGATCTTCCTTTTCTTTATCCTATTTTCAAAAAGTCTAACAATTTAAAGTTTTTTAACAATAAATAATCTTCAACTATTTACTATTTTTGGGGTAATTCATGCTTTTAACATTCCAGGCAATAATCATTAATGAGAGCTAAGGGTTTGAGGCCATTTTCTCCTTTTTTTTTTCTTCATATTTTCCTCATGTTTATGGTGCTTGAATTGTTTTGAAGCTCCTATAATTCTCAACTAAAGGCCTCTCTCCTTTTTACCCTAATTCTCAATTAGGGATTCCAGAATAAAGGATAACCAATTTCCCACCTAGTAGCATCTCTCCTCCCTATTCATTGTGGTGGGTATCAATAATGAGATTATCATCTATTTACTTTTTCTCTTCCATAACTCTATAAGTACTGACATTTTCTTCTGGTGGTATTATTTCTTTATCAGCTTGTGTTATCTCTCTTATTGGTCTTTTGCTTCCTCAGGTCTTATCATTGTTTGTGTGGAGGAGATAATAGTTTCTACCATCTTTTTATTATGTTCCCCATTATCTAGTCTCTTTATAGGGTTTATCTTGAATTTCCCTTCTTTTATTTTCATTTATAGCTAATTTAGATATATCATCGAGTTTAAGAATCCCACCTTATGGGCTTCATATCCTCTTTCCTTGTCTAGGATCAGGCTTCCATTAGATGACAGTTTAGCTTCTAATTCCAACAACCCCCTTACTCGTTCAGTCTCATCACCTTAATTCAGTGTATCAGGTAGCTTTTAACTATCCACTTCTATACAAATTCTTGCATATCCAATTCTTCTTAAGCTAGCTGTGTTTTTATCTAGGCATAAATACCTACATATGGAGCTTACTAGATTACTGAATTTAGTAGTTGACAAATATTTAAAAGGAATATTGTGGAGATTAATCCATATAGGCAAATTTCTTATATTATTTTTATTTAAAGACATCTTTGGTTTTCATCAATAGGGCTTTACCTTCAATGTGATAAGACGCCATTTCCAATATTCTAAACATGTTCTCATTATCAAACCTGAAGATGAAGTAGTCAGCTTCATTAATGAGCATTCTCTAAACTATTCCGTCCTCAGTTGGCTTCAAAACATTTGAGTACTAGGGAGAAAGGAGGCCTCTCTCCTATGAAGATACCTACAAGGGATGATTTCCATCTTATGACCCCAACTTTTAGCACTTCTAAAGGTGGAAAAACTATGGAATCCTATCCATGACCTTAATTGGGGAAATATTCTAGCTTGCCTTGTTAAGCTTGATCACCTGTGACTTGTTTCCTAGATTTCTTCAATGGTATCGTATGGAAGTAATTAGCTTCTTTAAGGGTGGTAAGTCTAACGCGGATGGAAGTCTTGACTCTTATGACAAGTTAGGCTCTACAAGAAGCCTAGGATTAGGCTATGCAAACTTGCTATTTGGAGTTGAAGTTGAGTTTGGGGTCTACTCTAAAATCAAGAATGCATTTTAAGAACACAGTAATAGGATTGGGAGGAGCTAAAGCACCTACAGTTGTGGTCTTTTGTAATAATGGTATATAAATGTTCATGCTGATTGGTTTGATAAAGCCTAAAAAAGGCCTCAGGGCAGAAAGGCATGAATCCTGCAAAACATGGCTAAATCAAAACACTACGGTGAAGGTAGAGGCCTAAACAGGAAGGTTCTGCTATATTATCTTAAAAGGTAACTGATTTTTGATATGCATAAAAGTTAGAAAGGGAAGCAACACTAACGAGAAAGGTGGGCTAGATTTTACTCTCTCACTCACATCGACTCTATCTCTATGTTTTAATTATTACAACAAAATTTTAATATTTTGTAATCTTAAAATTAAGCGCACCTTTTAAATTCAATGATTAGAAATACATGAATTTAAGTATGATAAACGATCAAAAATACAAAAATTTATAAATAAAATTGTCCCATATCAAAAGATTATATAAGAATAAAGTAAACTATGTTTAATGGTAATCTATTATCTTCGAACTTTTAGGTTAAAATATACTATCCTTGATTATATATGAGCTTACCCGAACATTAGGTAGCAAACTGAATAATTAATTTGCAACTAAAAACTGGTTCCAGTGAAGAAGTTCATTGAATTTGATAAACTTGGACATAATTTTGGAGCAATGAAATCTGTGCCATGTCCCCGCAAATCAGCACCTTTATCTTTCATGGACATGGTATGGGACCAGACATATAATATATATTGCTGTAGAAATAACTCAATTTGCTTTTCGTAAATGGAACTAATCGATAGGGCACTTCAGTCCGAAATGGTTTTATATGGAATCCATCAAGCAATTATTGTGCCATAGTACAATGTTATCTTTTACATGACAAGTTTTTATCATTTCGAAACTGTTCGTATACAACTTCTCCTGTACACTTTTGAGGGACAAAGCTGAAGGCTTCTACTTTTGAAGGAAACGTGGAATCTCCCACGAAGCCACATCTGAGAATATACTTTAAACTTGTATCTATACCTGTTCTTTTATTTATAGACTAGTTAGGGACCACAATTTAGGAGGCATGAAAAGGATTTAACGACCAGTGGTAGTGGTAAGGCGCATTGCGTAAACCTTGGCTTTTACAAATCCTTTTCACGATAAATATAGCAGAATCATATTGTGGGTCTCCAAATTCCAGCATCAAAAGTGGCCTTAACACAGACATGCGATCTTGTACGATGTGCCTTTGAAGTTACGTTTTAAACTGTTTTTGTACTGTGTGCTTTAAGTACCGATAACAATGTAGTCACTGATTGAACAGCTTTTAGACATGTTAGTACAATGATGTTTTGATTCTATATAAGGTAATGATCAATTTTGTTACATATACCCTTTTTTAGGCTACATTAAGCAAGA
>JANITW010000068.1:190561-201839 GCA_027564335.1 Erythroxylum williamsii | reverse complement strand
TAATAACATAATTAAATATCGTAAAATAAATATTGATATAATTATAAAATAATCAATGAATTACATTTTTTAAATATACTATACTGCAGGGGCATTTTTGTCATTAACACTGTTTTTTGTTCTGTCCCCTGCAACCAAATACATTTCTGTCCTCAGAACGAAGACAATTTTTTCTGTTCTGTCCACCGCAATCAAACATCTCACTATTTTCAATTTTTGTTCTGTTTCGTCTTATCCCGTTCCTATATGTTGAAGATGCTAATCAAACAGTCAGTGAGGGCTGCAAGTAGGCAAAAGTGAAGTGGTTAACATTACATTAACATCGATAATTCAAAACTACAAATGCTTGAGGAAGTTCATCAATGGGGCGCATTCCACCTTGACTTAGGGACCTAAATTCATCTAGCAAATTCTCATTCCAGTAATATTTCTGATTTTGTTAAATCTGAAAGAAGCTGCAAACATGTTTAAAGGTATTATTGATGTGTGTTCTAGCCAGCTATCAGTACTTTAAAAATACTTAAGAAAAATATGAAAAAGAACATCTGCGCGGAACAACATAAACTCGAAAGTCAAAAGGGTCGTTCCAATCCATCTTTAGAAGTCCATTATTGCCTATAACTCAGCAATCAAATAGGTGGTGGAACAACTCAACTCAATCTATTATTCCCTACATTCACTTGAAACGCTAATGGGAAGGTGTGGAGGGCGAATTAAGATTTGTTTATTCTACCCTCTCCTCTGTCTAGGGAAGGAATTGATAAAGAAAATGAAATCCAAATCGACTCAGGAATCGGGATTCAAAGTTTATAAAGAAAAACAAACAATCAAGCAAGTCCTTTGCATGAGCAATTGAGTTAAATGTTATGGACTGTGGTGGGGTGCTTCATGCGGATTGTCGCCATTAAATTTGCTGTACTGTTTCCTGTGATTAAGGAGAGAAACGAGGCAAGTAATGTACAACTGTAATGGAAACTCCACTTTTATAATAATATTATAGAAAATACAACTGTCATACCTTTTCCACCTTTTCAGTTAACTAACACCGCATGTTTGTAGAAGATTTAGGGTTTGAGTTGATTGTAATATGGTCTTAATGATTGTTCTGTTCCAGTAAATTAAAGAATGATGATGTATCGATTGAGCATTGATCTGAGTGGTCATCCAAATAGTTCAAACAGTTTATGAAGAAATGATAGTCGAAAGGTCAACAATCCCACCAAGTGGATGCTTCGTTTATGGAGAAACGAATGATCCTGGAGAATGGAAACATTCGGTTGCATAATTTGCATCTTAAGTTGCCCGATCCTCGTCAGCTGTACCAACGCCAACACATGCTTGATGCTTGGGATTAGTATTACAATTCAACGAGTTCCAAACTTTGTTTGAATTGATAAAATAGTGGATGCTATCAGAATGGATCTTTACTTGCTGACCATAAGAAGAGGTGGCGGATTAGGCCGATGTATTTTATTATCACATGAATCGGGAAGAAGAGTGGTGTTAAAATTTGAGGCTAAAGTTTTGCCTCTTGTAAGGGACTTACTCGACTCGAACGGATATTAATCTGAATGTAGAATAATTTAAAAATGTCTTTTTACAGATGAGACCCGCCCAAAACATATAGGGAAAAAAAAAAAGAGTGGTGTTGCAATAAATGATTGTGATAAGGAGATTCTCTTAATTGTGATAAGGAGATTCTCCTTGTGAATGCGGACAGACACAAGTACAAGTCATTCTCAGAATAAATACTTTGGGTTATGTTAAGTGTTTCGACCCATTTAACCAATCACGTCAAGCAAAGTGTCTAAGCTCCTTTTAGCACAAGCTTACGCCAACCTTAATAATAATTGTAAATGTCGCTGTTGTAATGTTAATGCATGCCTCCAAATAAACATGTGGCTTCTGCCATCTCAAGTCATTCAATTTTTTTTTGAATATTGAGATTTCAAAATTCAGCGCTTGATAAAATTAAAAACAAAATTCAGATACGATTTTGTATTTGAACCAAAAAATAAAATATACTCCATCTATTTTAATTATTTAAAATAAGTATCGTTCACGATCTTTCATATATATTTATAATTTTATTTCTAAAATTACCCTTTAATTTTTTTCAAATCCTAATTATACAGATTACATTTTCAAGACAATTCAACATATAATTAATAAGGATATATCAAACATTTCACTAACTTTTTAATAAATGTGTACTTATTTTAAATAAAAGGAAGTAGTTATAAATTTGGATAATATCTCAGCATTGATTTCTAAAACAGAAAAAATCTTAGGAAAAAGGGGAAGAAAAAACAGTTATTTTTACCTAAACAAGGAAAGAAGTTAAATGAGACGTCTGAGGAAGGACGGATATTATTCTCGCTTCCAAACAGTGCAAATCATACATGAAGCACATGAGATGAAAAAAGGCGCATGTCTGTGAGACTGTGTCTGTGTCTGTGAGGCCACCCAAACCCCATCCTCCTGCACGTTTGCACGTGCCCCCACTTTCTTTTTCACTTGCATTGCACTACACTACAAGCGTTCATTTTCATTTCTCACAGGCCACAAGAATTATTATTTATATATTCTTATTGCTTATTTATTTGAGTATAGATCTTTTATCTAATATTATAATATCTTATTATGTCTAATAAATCTCAATTGTTTATTTATACGAATTTTGTGTAAGTCCCACATAGATCCCGCGTAGATTCTACAAAATAAATAGTTAAAATTTCATATGACAGAATAAGACAAAGTAATATTAGACTGAAAATTTTGATTATAACTATTTCCGCTTCCACCTAGTACCTACCTCTAATTAGTACAAATCCCCATTTTTTATTTAGAGAAGTAACCCAGCTGTTTCTTGATTAGGAGCGGATTAAATGAGACTTCCTTCCCAAGCATTTAAGAAGGGGGATTCTATCACATTCTCGTTATCTTATTTCAATATGCGTTTTGAGATGATAATAAATTAAACCAAGCTACTAAACCTCCCTCCCTCCCTCTCGGCTACCACAAGGCTCTGAGAGAGGGAACCGTCCAGAGAACAAACGAGAAACAGAGCAACGCTGGTTTTATTATGCATGAAGAAGACGTCGTAGCCAGGGGCCGTTAATAAAGAGTTAAATGCACCGGTTGCCGAGTAGCGCCCACACTACGCCGTCTCCGCCACAGTCGCCTCTGCGGTCGCCGCGGTACCGGAGCCGGTATAAGGCCGACCGGTTCAGTCCGCCGGGTCGGACCCTGGCGCACCGGCTCGCTTGGCTTCTCATCTCCGTTCTGCTACGTCGCCAGGGGATTTTCCTCTTCGCGCCCCTTTTATACATCTCCGGTATGTTGCTGTACATGGGAACTGCGTCGTTTGATGTTGTTCCGGTTATTAAACATAAGCCTGCTCCGGGTTCCGTTTATAAGAGTCCTCGGGTTTATGAGAAGCTCCGACCCGAAATGGACGCGGATAATTCCTCTGCTGATGCGGTGAGGATCGTTGTTTGTACTGATTCATAGTCATTAGCCAACCTTTTTTAGATCTAATCGGTAGAAATTTGAAAGACAGGGCGTTTTGAAAATCTAGCTTTCGATTTGGTTTGTTGCTAGGTTTAGTAGTTAAACGTTTTGCTTATTGATTTAACATTGTACGTCTGGAGAGAGCTTGTTCTCTAAATTCATTTCACAATGCACACGCTGCTCTTTTCACTCTGCTATTCCTTTATACTGAGAATTTGAGTTTAACGGTACTTAACTATGTATGTTGAATGTATTTTTCTCAAAGATACACAATTAATTAGCTCTTCTTTCAGCTTGCCATTTTGTTTACTGTTGGCATTGATTTATTTTATGATTTCTTTTGTTAATTCCTCCACTTGCTTATATTACATTTAAATTGATTGTAGTTATCCACCATATGGAAAAACTCGTATAAAGGTGGTGAGTGGAGACCATGTGTGAAATCGTCCCCTGGAGGTATGAATTATGTTGAAGATATGAATGCGGTATTTTGATAACATCATAAAAACCTTTCATTTCTTTAGATATTTGATCAAACAGTCATGTTGTGTTGCTCGACTTGTTTTGATTTAATAATTTTTGAATGAACATAGGGATGCTTGGTTTTCAGTTTTTGAGCTATAATTAACGGCATCATAATAATTTTTTGGATCAACTTGAGGGTTTGTACTACTGAGTTGTACTGCACCTTTTGTTAATCCTTGAAAAACATGATCACAAAATATCAAGGAAATTGTCAGTGTAAATTTTGTTTGTTGCTATGGAAACTAAGATCAAATGCTGCCTGGTCTAAGTAACAGGTCTCCTATTATTGGAGAAATAATTTGGTTAAGAATAAGATTGTGAGTATTTTGCAATCCATCAGGTAGTTTACTTGTTATGAATAGGAGTGATAGCATTTAGTCATCTGACCCTAACACATACACATTCACCTTTATCCAAGAATGAGATTTTGTATGATTTTGAGAAGCCGCAGTGGTGTATATATGTGCTGAGATTTCCCTTTCCCAAACTCTTAAAGTAACTTTAGATGGTTATTTAGATACTTTTATTGGATAGTTATCTTAATGTTTGTGAACATCTTGTGAACTACATATGTGTTGGATCCCCTCTTTCTAATCCCCAGGATTCAGATCCCTAGAAGAAATCTATTCCTGTCAATTGATGGACACCATTTTGTAACTTCGACAAGGTTGTGCTGATTTTCAATAATGTGTGTAACCGCTTTTCATGAAGAAAAAAGTAGGATAGTTAGGGTAAAAGTTAACTGTTGATTCTTTTGGAGGATTTTATGAAGTGTTAAGCTTCAATTTTGTTGCTACCACTTAGGCTTTTAGCTCCACAATAGCATGGACTAACACGCGTCAGAGATATTGCCTGTGTATAAATCACATTCCTTCTTGGCTAAATGATTGTTCATCCTCAAACCTTTAGGTCTATATGATGTCGCCAGATATTTCTGACTTGAATTGTTTATGGAGTAGCTTTTTTCCACCTTTGTATATATGAATATGCGGCCTGCATAATTTATGTCCACAGTTTTTGTGTATTCCAAATGTGTGTGTCTTGCGACATCTTTGTTTTATCCATATTTTCTTTTCTGGTTGTGTTTTATCTCAGGCTTACCTGAATCAAATGGTTACATATATGTTGAAGCAAATGGTGGCCTTAATCAACAGAGGACATCGGTTGGTGCTTCTCTTTCAATCATCATGACTGCATTCACCTTGTTAGTTACAACATTTTTCCGTAATGAAGGAACTGTTAGGTTTACACTAACTACAATTATTCTTAATTTGCAGATATGCAATGCAGTGGCTGTGGCAGGTTATCTTAATGCAACACTTCTGATTCCGAACTTCCACTTTCATAGCATTTGGAGAGATCCTAGGTTAGTTAGCTCTTCTTGTCCAATGCTGCACCTATAATTATAAATTTCCATTTATCATATGCTTTAGAGTTCATTAGAAATCCAATTTCTGGTTTATTCTCTTTAGAAATTCAACTTATCCTGTAATCTTATTTTACCTATTGATGATGGATACTGCAGTTACTTCCTGCTCTATTCATTGGATGTACCCAGTGGTGTTTAAAGTAGTTTGTCTATTCAAAAGTAGCTGCCATTAGTTGGTCTCTGTTTAGTTTGTCCGTCGTTGTCATTTAATTTTGAGTTCTGAATTGTGGCAAATTCCCATCAGTGTGTTGTTCTTGGATCAGATTCCTGGAGGACTGCTATTACCAAATCTTTTTTATTGGAAGTTTTACTTAATTTATGGCAGCTTACATGTATGATATCTTTCCAATAATTTTATTCCATGATAAAATGAGCTATCTTAATTTATTTTTTCTATGATCACAATGCAATTGGGTATTCTTATCGTGGTTTTTATGTTCAGAGTTTGTTCTCAAGGTTTGATATATTGATAATGCATTGCAGTTTTTCTTGACCTTTTCCTGAAACTGATGGATTTTTACTTTAATTCTCCAGCAAGTTTAGAGATATCTATGATGATGAATTTTTCATCAATACCTTGCAAAATGATGTAAGGGTTGTTGATAATATCCCAGAATATCTCATGGACCGTTTTGATCACAACTTGACCAATGTCTATAACTTCAGAGTAAAAGCATGGTCGCCAATATCATATTATAGGGATGTAGTACTTCCAAGGCTACTAGAAGAAAAGTAAGTGAGTAGATACAGTACATTGTTGTATATAGTCTCTCTCTTCACATGCGGGCACACAGAGACACTTACTCATAATCAAATGCTCACATGGATTAATTAAACTGGGTTATTACATGATGTTTGTGGAACTATTTGATTATGCTTGGTTGGCCTTTGCTTATTGAATTTCTTTCCTGTATTTTTGATAATGTTTCAGGGTTATAAGGATATCTCCTTTCGCAAATCGTTTGTCATTTGATGCACCACCCCCAGTCCAACGGCTTAGGTGTTTGGCAAATTATGAAGCTTTAAGGTTTTCAAGTCCCATATTGACTCTGGGGCAAACCTTGGTTGCAAGAATGAAAGAACGCAGTGTAGTTCATGGTGGAAAATATGTATCAGTGCATCTTCGCTTTGAGGAGGTTAGTGTTAATTACTTAAGAGGTGTTGACTATTACTGGTTTCTGCTCACCATCAGGATCATTCAAACCTTTTTATTGCCAATTTATAAGATCCTTGCTAATATGCAGGACATGGTTGCATTCTCTTGCTGTATTTTTGATGGTGGAGAGCAGGAAGACAGAGACATGAAAGCAGCAAGGGAAAGGGGTTGGAAGGGAAAATTTACAAAGCCTGGTCGAACCATCCGTCCTGGAGCAATTAGGCTTAATGGGAAATGTCCCCTTACACCTTTAGAGGTATTATTTTCCTTTTCATATTTGCCTCATTCCATTTGATGGTGATATTGAGCATTGTATTTTCAATGTAGTTTAACTATCATTAGAGCACTTGCTTGATATGCTGTTATGATGGATGAAGTCTGAATGGTTGTTTTGTACTGTAGATCCTAAAAATACAAGGAAAAAAAATTGTTCTCCTTTACATTATGAATGTTCATACTACTACTCCCGGGCCCATTCTAGAGGTCATTTGGGAAGATATGTATGCTCATTTCCACATTATTGCTCTTTGATCATCAACCTTAAACAATATGCGCATGCGTCAGTGTTGCGTTTGTAAATAAATAGCTAGTCTATGACTGTATATCCATTTTTGGTGGCATATAACTGATGTCTGTGCTACTGCTTGCATTGAGAAAAGTCTAATGTTAGTCAGAATTGTTAAGCAAGAGTATTGCACATGAGCCTTTGACATATCTTACTTTTCTGCCCTTGTGAGTCAGAATTGTTAAACAAGAATATTGCACTTGAACCTTTGGAATATCGTACTTTTCTGTTATTCTTGTACTTGAACCTTTGGAATATCTTACTTTTCTGCCCCTGTGGATTTTATGTTAATATACCCTCACATTTATTTTCCTTTTCCCTTTTATCAGGTTGGTCTGATGCTTAGGGGCATAGGTTTTGATAAAAACACATACATATATTTGGCTTCTGGCAAGATATACAATGCTGAAAAGTATATGGCCCCACTCCTAGAAATGTTTCCAAATTTGCAAACAAAAGAGATGTTGGCATCGGAAGAAGAACTTGCTTCTTTTAAGGTACGAAACATTTGTGATCTCGTTCAACTGCCTATGGTATGATTTAGCATTATTTATATGACTGGACTTGGGTTACTTGTTCCAGAACTTCTCTTCTAGAATGGCAGCGCTAGACTACACTGTTTGTCTTCACAGTGAGGTATTTGTTACGACACAAGGTGGCAATTTCCCTCATTTTCTGATGGGCCACAGAAGATTCTTGTATGGTGGACACTCCAAAACAATCAGACCAGACAAGCGGAAGCTGGCGTTACTTTTTGACAATCCAAACATTGGGTATACATTTATTCATCTGCTTTTTTATAATTATTTTCTGTTAAATAACTTTACTCCTGTGGGTGAACAAAAATGCCTTGACATTAAGTCAAATTACTTAATGGTTGAGCTACAAACGAAGCCATGCTTTTTCATTGTTGTTTGTCAGATTACGTGTTCTTTTAAGTCTCAGAACAAGAAATGATTTTTTTCTGCTTTCTGGGTGATTGTTGTGGTCTGGAAGGAACAAAATTGATGGAATGGTATTGATGTTTTTTCCTGATGGAAAACAAAAGTACTAACAAAGTTAGACAGCTATCTGAGTTCTTTAGTGTTCTTTAATATATGAAATCTTACACACAATCTAGTTGCATTTGTCTTTTCTTTGCATGCACATCTTGTGCACTTGCGGGGTTACTAGATATTGCTGAGTTCAGTGGCCTGCAGGTCTTGCTGCTTTATTCCTACTTCATGTATTTATATAAACAATAGGATAAATTATTGGAAAGTTAAAAGTACTAGAGAAATTTCATTTGTAAACTAGACTTCTAGCTTGGTTTTGATAAGATGCATAAGGTTTTTGGGTTTTCCCAATGATGACATAAAGTCAACCCTCTCCAGTTAAAACCAGTTGATAAACCATTTTCTGTTTAAGCCATTTCCATTTATCAGTTTTGACCATCTATGATTTAGAAAAGTCTATCGAGTATGACTTAATTTTGTTATTTATTTTCTTACAACTCTAGCTTGAAAAAAAATGTGTGGGTGACCCGGAATTTGTCGAATCCTTTATATTCAGTAACAGATGACTTTATTGTATGCTTAGTACGTTCGGTTAACAGTAATTTTTGAATGGAGGTTGATGGTTGACCAGTGTTTGGAAAAGAATTTGACTTCATGCTTTTGTTAGGTTCTGATTTGAAAACTTTTGCAAAATTTGGTGATTTTTTACGCATTTTTTTTCCTAAAAACTAATGGAAGTTTATTGGATTTAGTGTGACTGTGACTAATGATTTGCAGAAAGTGATTATAATCGCATTTACCCTTTGTTCCCAGGTGGAAGAATTTCAAGCGGCACATGTTGAGTATGCGGGCACACAGTGATTCGAAAGGTTTTGAACTAAAGCGGCCCAATGACTCCCTATACACATTTCCATGTCCTGATTGCATGTGCCGAATGAACAAAACAGAATCATCAGCCGCGTGATCGGCTTGAAGAGATACATTGATGTTTGCTTCCTCTGCCTCGTTATTACTGTGGGCGCATCTTGCTACTGACACCATTTTTAAGTGTTGAAATTCTTTGATTTTTTTTGACCCTGCAACGTAGTGAGATGCATGCACTTCAGTTTGGGAGCTACGAGGATCAATAATTCCTGGATTGGAAGAAAGGTTGATGTACATTGATGGAGGCGTTACATGGGTAGGTATTTGCCTAACTGAGCATTGTTTTCATACATGCGGCTGGCTGTATCTAACAAGCTGTAAAAATAACACAAAATTCTTTGGTGCCCTCCCCCTGTAAAGTAATTGGAGATCATTCACAATGTAGAAACATCAACTTTGTGTACATTTGGAGAAACCAAGGGATCTCATTTTTCTAGCATAACGTTTTTGTTCCTTTAACACGAGGCTCCCTCTCAACCATAGCTGTTACCCTATTGTTTGTGGATTCTACTTCCGTCTGTTTGTTAGGGGATGATGCCTCTTTTAACTAAGTTGGCCGCCGTATAATGATGACTATGCTTCCCTGTCTATGTTATCGTTACTCAAACACATGTTTTCGGATATAAGATCTTCTGTTCAATTTTATGGTTTCTTATTTTATTCAATAAATCTTAGCTATTTATTTATGCGAGATTTATGCAAAATCTACATAAATAAACGACTAAGATTTATTAAACACAATAAGACACCATAAAATTGGACAAAAGATCTGGACTCATGTTTACGGCCACTACACACACAAACAGAGAGAGAGAGAGAGCGTGTGTCTAGCAATCAACAAGACTCATCTTTCAAGAAAGCTAAAAATAACTTTCACTTTCATACGTATTTGTATCTAAAAAGATGGTGCACTTTTAGAACATCCAGGCCATTCTTTCAGAGAGAATCTGAAAAAGAACATGAAATATCCATATTTGACCTTCTTGGTGTTCAAATCCATGATAAAACATGAAAGGGACTTGGTGGGGAAGGAAGACGTCAATTAAAATAATAATAATAATAATTATTATATATAAAAAAAGAAGACACTGCAAAATATCAAACGTCCCCGCTGTCTCTCTACTCCTAAATCCTAATCCTCCAAAATCAGAAGAAGCATAGAACATGCCCAACACAGCTATGGGGATTTTTGGAGGTCTCACCGACGAGCAGCTCAACTTCTTCGACACTCGAGGTTACTTCAACGTCACAATCCTTCACCATTCGTGCCTTTCAATCATTCAATTGTTGAGATCAATGATTTTGCAGGGTATCTGGTTCTTGAATCGTTCGCCAGCTCTCAAGACACAGTTTCCATGATCAAAAGAATGGAGCGGTTGCTCGACGATTTTGATTGCTCCACCGCCTCTGTTTTCTCCACCAGGAATCAGGTCTATTTTGTTAGCGTTTTACAGACTAATGTTCTCCAATTTTTGGAGTAGTTTTCGTTTGACTTGTAATTTTTGTTCAGCAACAAGCTACTGATAACTACTTCTTCGAGAGTGCCGAGAAAATTTCCTTCTTCTTTGAAGGTGAGATTGTGTTGATTTTTATGTTCCTCAGAGCACCCTCTTTTGCTAATTCTGTATAATTTTTTTTAAAAAAAAGATCCAAGTTCATTTCCACTTTGTGGTGATGGGTTTGAAATTTTTTTTCCCTTAGGAGTACTATTGTTATGGGTTAGGTTTTGGGTTCCGGTTTGGTAATTTCAGTATAATGTGTTGGATGCTGAATGGTTTCATTTGAACGGTTCCTTGTGTTTTCCACCACATCAATCTTCTATTGGTCATTGTTACTTTTTTGTTAGTGGTGGTTTATTTGCTAACAACTAGCAATCGAAATCTTTTGGCAGAGAAAGCATTTGCTGATGATGGGAATTTAAAGCAACCAAAAGAACTGTCTATTAACAAAGTGGGCCATGGTATATTGTTTAGAACTTCCAACTCTTACAGCTTTTTCATGTTACGTATGCTCTTAAAGGGTTTGGTTGCATCAGTTAGATCGCTTTATCAGGGTCTTTTATCTGGACTAAGAGTTGCTCACATGGATATATCTTCTTGCAGCCTTACATGAGCTCGACCCAGTATTTAGAAACTTCTCTTGCTCTGAGAAAGTATCAAACTTGTTATTGT
>JANITW010000068.1:0-12361 GCA_027564335.1 Erythroxylum williamsii | reverse complement strand
TCAATAGTCTCCTCATCTTTCATCTTGAACAACTCATACTGATGAACAAGAATACTGATCTTGGACTCTTTCACTTAATTTGTGCCTTCATGTGCAATGGCTAATGTGTCCCACATTTCCTTTGTAGATTCATATCCATGAATCTTGTCATATTCACTTTTGCTTAGGGCACAACTAAAAAAGAACTTATCCATTGCATATAATCTTGTCATATTATATATCACTTGTTAATATAGAAATCACGTATAATATGTAAAATACACAAGAAGTGAGGTTGAATTATGTAATCTTTTCCAAGATATTAATCTTTTGAGATTTCTTGGATTTCTTTACAAGATTCAGATGATCACAAAAAACTTTACTAAAGTTGATAAGTAATGCAATTGCAAGCAATATTATCTACTCTTCTAACAACAGAAAAATTAAAAGATAAGGATTAGAGAATAGACACCGCGATTTTATACTGGTTCACCCTAAACCTTGGGCCCGGTCCTCAGAGTTTATTTGAGATTTCACTATACTCTTCAACTTTACAAGTATTCTTCTGCACTTGCAGAGCGTCTTCAGGTCTCTCTGACAAAGTATTTTTATCTGCTTTCTTAGCCTCTCTAGGCTTTAGCCTTTCTTTCTCTCTCTATGAAAGATATTTTTAAGCTTCACATTATAGATGTATTCGCTCTCTTCTTTCGCACTTTGAATATAGAATTTCTCTAAGTATTGTACAAATCAAAATTTCTCTCTTGTAAAAACGTTATTTAGTCTTCGACTAGAACTAGTATTTATAACCTAAGTCTTCAACTGTCTTCTTGAGAAACTGCTTCTTGAATCTTCTAGAAATCGTTATTAGTTGAGTCTTGTAACTAACTCCAACTAACTAACTAACTGACGTTCTAGAATATCTTCCTTTTGTATCATCTGGTATAATACTTCTTCTATTATCACGTTCCGTCTATTATTGCGCTTCGCCTGTTGTTGCGCTTCGTCGATAGTTGCGCTTCGTCTATTGCTGACGTGTTGTCTGTTGTTAATATATCATCTGTTGTAGATATATCGTCTGTTGTTGAACACGCATCTTCTGGGTTTGACTAAGTGTTACTTATATTTTTCTACACACTTAACAAATTGATCAAAATAGTTTATACAATTCTAAGATTATTATTATTTGATTGTCATCGAAATGAATAGAAGTGAAGTCTTTTTGACTTAACAATAATACCATTGTCATTGAGAAATTTAGTAAGTGCTTGAAATTCACCACCCCAATAAGAACAATATCAGCTATGAAGAGATTGTTATTTACAGCAAACTTCTGTACAATATATATAGATACAATCTATAGAGATAAGTATAAACAGTTACAACAGATAGAGATTACAGCAAATAATATCATATGAGATCCTTATCAAGTATTAGATAATAGATATCCTTATCAGTTTGCTCGAATGCTTTGCAAACTGAAAAGGGAAGGGGTTATTTCATGAAAAAAAAATGACATCATTTTAGTAATTAGAGTTTTGAATATTAATCACTCCTGGGTTGTCTAATTAATTAACATCCCTGTATATGTGGCACTGCTACATCAGAAAAGATAACAAAAACTCTAAAGTCAGGCTAGAATTGAAAAAATTAAAAGTTGGGTATTTTATTGCTACTTTTTAAAATTTGGGCTATAATTAAAATTTTGACAAAATTTTGAGTTTTTTTAATTAACCATTTTATTTTTTATATACAATGTCAATATTTTGAATCAATAATATTTTTATATGATTTATTTGTATAATAAATTCATAATAAAAATATAGTGATACATTATATACAAAATATTTTGGTCAATAATATGGATTAAAAATCTAACAAATAATATATCACAAAAATTTGGCTAAGTTTTTAGAATGTGACTAAAAAACATTTGGCTACATTTCTAAAATTGTAGCTAAAAATATTTGGCTATATTTCCAAACTCGTAGAGAAAAATATATGCCACGTTTATGAAAATGTAGCTAAAAACATTTGACTATGATTCTAAAAATGTAGCTAATAATATTAGGCTACTAAAAGAAAAACGAAGTCAAAAACTATTGGCTATGATTTCTAAAAATGTCGCCAATAGTTATCAACTACGGAGATTTGGCAACGTTTTATGCAACAAAACAAGATCATATCCAAAAACTATATGCGACGTTTTTTTACATATTTATCTACATTTTTTTGTAGCCAAATATCAACTTTATTGTAGTGTAGAGAAATGAATGGGCCATTAGAGACTATCTTACACAAATTAATACTTTTGACCATAAGAAACAACTTTATTGATCTTGTTTACTAATACCAAAGAATATAATTCTATTAATTTTTTAACATCTTAGTTAGATTATCTTTGCCTATAATTTCATTTGAGATTTGTAATAAAAAGATATTTACTCGAATATCACTTAATTCATAGTGGTACCTAAGAGTAGCGTAAATTAGGTGCTTGTAATTTTAAGAATCTTCTTGCCACTTAAAAAGTAATATAAAATCTTAAACAATTATGTAATAATCACACATGCATAATAAGTAAATATAGTAGGAAAGAGATATTGCACACCAAATTTATAGTTGTTTAATTAATAAGCCAAGCTTACTTCCACTCCCTAGGACACACTTGAGATTCCACTGAACTCTTCTTTCAATTAAGTGAAGAAGAACCTTGATACAAATCTCTTTATTTGGTGCCAGTAAATAGTATTTTACAATCTTTCTTTGATGGTAAAAGACAAACCAATAGCCTAAATGAATCTAATAATACATTAGAATTATCCCCCAATTGATGTTTACAACATAAATAAACCTTGATCATTTTAATACTCTACAACTCAAAACCAATTTATGGAAAAATGCAAATGTGTTGTAAAAGCTTAAAAACTATTTAAAATATCTGACAACCAAAAATTCATACACTTATTGCATTTAAGTCTTCAAATAATCATTAGAGATATAAACTAGTTGTTATAGTGGCTAGTTTTTTAGCAAGATGGACTAATCAAAATATATTTGGATGGGGTATCAATTACTCAATACTCAAGCTAGACAAAATGTCCCTTTCTTATTCAAAACTAAAAGAAACTGTTGGTTAATCAGTCATAATCCTTTAGCTAATCAGTTGTTCATTGATTGGATAATTGGTTATGTTAAGTGACCGTTTCATCATAATAGCTTAAGTTGTTATGTGAGACCAATTTAATTGGTTTTATATATTTACTAACACACCCCCTCAAGTGAAAGTTCTTTGGGCTTGAAACTTGCACAGGCTCACTCTACGTTGTGCTGAACAATAGGTGGGTGGTAGGATTTGTAAATTCTAACATGCTTTGATACCATGTTAGAATTTACAATGGGCCTCTAAGCCCATACAAGAAGAAAAATTAGACCATATACAAGTTTAAGTGAGGTTCCATCCTAAAATTAATTGGTATTAGGTAGAGTAACCTACTAGACTTATATATTAGTCTTCTTTCCCGTCTTTTTCCAATGTGGAACAAACTTCGATTCTTTATATTTTAATACACTCCCCTCACGTGTAGGTCTAACACATGACATAATCTATTATTTAGAGGTGTTAACGACTAATATAAGTGTAACCTGCTTTGATACCATATTACGTGACCGTTTCACCATAATAGCTTAATTTATTATATAAGGTTAACTTAATTGGTTTTATATATTCACTAACATGTTAGTCCATGATCTAGCCAATTGTAAACAACATATTATGTAACTTTTTGTCTTTTTTTGACAATTTTGAAATATCAACTTTCAACATTTCAATTTTTTAAAAAGCGTCAAAATGTTCTATTTTGATAAAAGCTTGAATTGACTCACTTTCAAAGTTTAAAATTTGTTCTGAGCATCAAGAATTTTTTTAAAATCAAAACCTTAATTCCTTGTGATAAATGAAAAATCACATGCATTAAGAATGAACATAATATTTTTATGCATATAGAGCTCCTAAAACATTAAATGACCACGTTAAGGTTATAAGAAAGATCATATTGATTTTTACAAATTAAAATCTTAGTCCAATTAGCTTGTTATTTACTTGAATAATCCTAAAAGCCATGAATTTTCTTCATTTCTTCCTTTTGCTCCACTTTATGTCTTTTGTCTCAATTGATCCATATTCTTAAATAAATTTATTTTTCTTTCTTTTAATAGTAAATCAAAAAATATTAACAGTAAATATGTTTTATAATCAATAAAACACTTATTGAAAGCTCCTTTTGTTTAACAAAATATAGTCATAAAAACATCTTCTAACGCAATGGATTCAACAATATATTTATATTGTTGATTTGATATTCTTTCTTGTTTTAAGAAACCAAGACTCTGTCTCCACTCAAGTCTAACTACTTAATGACTCCATAAAATTCTTTGTGAAAAAGAGGCAAATTTTAATTCTTACAATTCTAGAATTTGATTTGTCATTTTGTAGATTGTATCAAAATCAGGTTTAAGATTAACTCTTAAAATTGATACTTGAAGTTGGACCCATAAAAGAAGTTTTGAGTTGAAGTAATCTTAAAGCAAGAGAGTGAGATATCAAAGGCAAGTGACAAATGAATTAGAATGTCTTAAATCGGTAAGTACAAGGGTCTGATTCACCTTAGAACAAGAAGATACGCTCTAATTTGAACAGAGAGTTATTTGAAGACTAAATTGAATATTTCAAAACTAGTTGAGCTACTATTAAAATTTTAACCTCTTATAGTTGAATAATGTGCTCCGCAGACAACGGCTATTAATAGTGGACAGTCCCGCAGCACCCTATCCGAGCAACATTAGAGGAAAAAAAGAAACAATTTTACAATAAAAACAAAAACATAAAAACAGATGCCGCAAAAGAAAACAAGAAAACAAGAGCAATATGATACATGACGTTGGGGTGTGAGTTAGAGACTGTCGAGTAAAAGGTCCAAAGTCCAAGGATCTTAGTTGGTTATATTAAGAAAATATAAGAAGGTTCCAGGAATCAAGGGTCAATATCATGTGACCAGACCCATAAGTTTTGGACCTTCCGAATGTTAACAAGGTTTTTCTTCTTCTCTTATCTTCTCTTACTCTCAAGAAAGGCTCCAATAGTTATAGCTTTGAAAATTTCCACTAAGATTTCACGGAATTGTCCAATACCCACTTCCAGTTTGCAGCTACAAGAAAACCGTTGCTGTTAGCCATTTTATTGTTTTATTGATAGTGTTCTAAGTACTGTCTAAGCTGTGGTCGCAGCTTGCTAGCTGCATAATCACTACTTGGTGTTAGTGCAATGATAGTGCATATCAAAGGAGTAGAAACAAGAAGAAATATGGATTCTGGAGCTAGAGCTGCAATGATCTTCTTCTTCTTCTGGAGTCTTTTTTTAGTTTCTCAGTTTTCCTTCTGTGTAGCTGTTCAAGAAGAACAACTTAATAAGTTGGCGAAGTCCTTATCGCCGAGAAAAGCTCGGTTTTCGGGCGCACAGTTGTTTCATGCCCCTTCTTCTGGTCCAAGTCAAAGTCAGCCTCCTGTGAACCATGAATTAGGAGATCCAGACAAGTTGTACGGAGATGAAAAGAGGATAATTCACACAGGTCCTAATCCTCTTCACAACTAGCTAGGTGAATGATCAGAAGGTAGGTTCGGGTACTAATGTATGTTCTATAAATGTTTAATGTTAGAATTCAGAAATGCCAGGAAACCAGTTCAATATGTTTTCTGCTAGCTCGACTTTTGTTTTCTTTCGAATAGTAGAGAGAGAGAAGAGAGCATTAGCTTTAGCCTTTTCAGTCATGTTTAACGAGGAGGCTACGGTCAGTGTTGCAGTGGCTGAGAATTATAGAAGGCATGCAAGCCGACGAGAGAGGGCTAGTTTTAATGCTCTTGTTTCTTTTGCAGTACTGTTCCATTTCTGCTTTACCCTGCTGCTAAAAAATTGAATGTGCTTGAATTTAAATGACGTAGTTACTCTTGTTCATCTGCTTTGTTATTCTAGCTCGCCACTACCAGTAACCCATTTGTTTTGAAAGGCTTTCTCTTTTACATTTCCATATCCTTTTCTTTACGTCTACACATTTTCCAACCACTTTAATCTTACAAACTAAATTTATGGAGTAATCTTACAAACTATCGGTCCTTCATGAAACTTTTGGTATATCAAACTATTCAATATTCTCTTCCTGAGAAAAAAAAGGTAAGAAAAGAGGTAAGAAAATTTAACCTGGGGGAACTAGCTATACTATTTGTGTGATAGCACTAAACTCCTGTGCTTTCAAAAAAAAAAAAAAGTGGACACTCTATCTCACAGTACTTCCAGAAGTTTTAAAAAGGAACCTGTGCTTTCTTTTTTCTTATGAAAAGAGGAGGTTGCATCAGGATTAGCAACCTAGCCTTTTTAACTTTGATGGTCAACAGCATTCAGGATCTTCAGTATCCAAAAAGGCAAAACAGAAAATGAAACTTGTTGAAATTGAGGGTTTACTTGTTTTCTTATGAAGAATCCTAGATAACAAGGGTTTTAGCTTGTAGTCCAACTTTAGACTTATTCAAATGGCGCACTTAATGCTAGATCTAGGACTCATCGCCCACTTAATTAACGTGTCATGTTTGTTATTTTAGAATCCTATACAAATTAAACAAAATTAACCAGCATCCTATTGGTCAAGCAAATTTCCAAGCTTGATTATTTATTCAGGCATGAGATTCTTGGGAGATGGATAATTAGCAGAGTAACCATGAATGATATAGAATGTGCTAATGGTGGTGGTCTATCATCAATATCATGCTCAGAGCTTGCTGTGCTTTAATAATTGGCTGAGGGATGTGAAGAGCAGTCTCTCTTTGATTGATTATTCCTAGAAGTCCCACCTGTTCTTGAATTGAATGCTTCCATTTCTTCAACAAAAGAGTATGCCTGTCTTGCTGGGCCAACACGCTTTCTCAGGGCTTGGGACTCTCTACTCAATATGGTATACTTAATATAGTAGTTCAGAATTTGCGGTGCTACTTTCTAGTTTTATAATGCTCTTTTTTATGAATGGATATACATATATGGAGATCTTGATGGCTGTACAGTAAAAAGTTTGCTTGCAACCATTTCGGGCATTCATAACAGAAATCCTTGCTATTCCCATGTTCAATGTGGAGAGAAATATGTATTGTATGAGGTTTTCAGAACCCCAATTGTTTACTGAGATCAATATTCATTGGCTCAATGTGGAGAGAAATCTTCCATAAAATATGTATTCATTGATATGTGATATTATTTTGTAGTTCCAATGTCATCTGTTGACAATAAAGAAGCCAAAGAAACTTTATCGGAATCAGTACGGTCGGATGAACCCTGAAGAGGCCAAGAATCGGAAGAAGAAGAAAGAAAAGACATTTACTTTTTGTAGTTCAAGTCTTTGATGAGTTCAAAAGATTCTGAGAAAAAATGGGAAGGAGTTGAACGACTTCTAATTCAATGCTTCCCAGGAAATGAATGTTTGCCCGGGTTGGCCATCATAGAGCACTTAATGTGAGAGAGCTTATCAATAGAGGGGCATTGCCTATCTGCTGTTTACAGCTTCCATAACAAACTCTTGTTTATTGCTTCCACCCACCCACCTCTAATTCTAAGCCGTTGTTTGCTTACTATGGCTGTGTAAAACTCCGTCTATTGGATGATACTCTTTCTTATTCAAAATAAGTATCATTTTAGAGAGATGCACACTTATTAAGAAAGTTAGTGAAATATTTAATATATCCTTATTAATTGCATGTTGAATTGTCTTGAAAATGTAATCTGCATAATTAGGATGTGAGAGAAATTAAAGGGTAATTTTTGAAATAAAACTATAAACATGCATAAAAAATCGTGAACGACACTTATTTTGAACAATTAAAATCTCTCTAAAACGACACTTATTTTGAATAGAAGAGAGTACTATCTAATTTGCATTACAATCGTCAATTAATATGTAAGCCGTGAGACTTGTTGCCTAGGTCCCACAAAAAGGTTGTATGGTTAGAAATCACTAAATTTAATAAACATTATCAACCACCTAAGAGGTCCTATTAATGTTAATTAATGCAGGTCGCATTCATGTTCCTCAACCATGACCATTATGATAGGTTGGTGATTTTTGCTACTGAATTGGTCGTCTCAAAATCCGCTTTCACTTCCATCTCCTTGGTATCCTTAAAACTTGTAGGCGTTTGATGAGAATGTCTCATTTCAGTTAGCATGAAACCTGATTTGGGTTTTGAAAGCTTTTCTTTTTCAATTTTTCTTAGACTCCAACTCCAGTCTTCGAACTTGGGGGGAGAAATTAAGGTGCATACCAACTGAATTAAGGTTCATTGGTTTATGAAATTAAGCTGTGGTACTTAGAAATCTCAAAATCGAAAAACAAATTAACATGAATGACTAACCAAATGCTAAATCCCAATAGGGCATCCACGACCTCGAGAACTTGTAGAACTTTTAATACACTAGGACAGTTTCCCAAATGTGGAATTTACACAAGGATATATGCTTTTTGGTGCATATATCCCATAACACGTAAAAAGGAAGAGGTTAATGCAATGAACCAACAGTTTAAGTAATAGAATTACGCCCTACCCAGCAAGTTTAATAATGCACTTTGAATATTTCATAAGAAAATCGTAATTGTTCATTCAATTTTATACTAAAAATACATTTTTGAATTCTTAGAATAAGAGTAATAAGTTCAATTTTCATTTTATTAGGTTATTATGAATGTAGTATATTGTCGGACATTGAGACTGTAATTACAATTCCAATCGCAAAAACCAAACTGAATCGAACTTGCCAACTTAATTAAGAGCCCAAGATCCTCTGCTGTGCATAATAACACTTTCTGAAAAAAGATCTGTATGATTATTATAACTTACATTACGTATTTCATGTCATTTATTTTCAGGGGGGGAGTTAATATCGTTTCAATGCACCAGGTAAAGCTTCAGGGCTGAACTTGAGAATGCAGTAAACAAAGCAAAAAGTTTGCTTTAATTCCATTCTCCCATGCAGCAGGTGCTCTGTCCCAGCCTTTCTGTCGTCTATGAAGTAATTGTGTCATGTATAGCATTGCCAGATCTGTCTTTTAAAGCCATGTAATAACCTCATTTTGGATCTAAGAGAATTATAGAGCATTTATGGTCTCTGAAGACGGTTGAGCCACCATTTTGGAGTCCTTAATTGCGTCCATGGTGATCCCAATTAAATGTCCCGTTTTGTTAATCAATGAGTGGAACAATTATTCCTCTTGCGAGCATCAACCTTAGCTACCCTACAACCTCATAGTACTAAGGATGTACACAACGCACTAAAGAAACCCTATGATTCCCGTGTAGTGCAATAGTCGGATCAAAACCCTACCTAAAATGGACTCTTCTCGGTTAACCTTTTACTCTCTTGGTTGGGCGACGAGATCTTATTCTATCACGATTTCTTTACACACACACACACACACAATATATATATATATATATGAGAGTTACATTTACCAGAATTTGTCACAAAATATAACTAATTTGTTAAATACATTAACATTGATTTTTAAGATAATATATCTATTTATAAAATTGAGATAAATTTACAGGTATCAAAAATTATTTACGAATAAACTTTAATAATTTTGAAGTCTGTGCACATTAAATATTATCTTCCAATATTGAACTCTTACATCTATCAATTCCAAATATATAGAAAAAGAATTATGTAAGATTAATATATAAATGCATAAGACTGGACGTGACAATAAATAAATATTTTACTTCTTAATACTCTTTAAACATTTTAAATTACACTAAATATCACTTTATTTATACATATACAATGATAAAGTCGAGCTTTTAATTAAAATTGAAGAATATAGTAAATTTCTAAAAAGAAATTGACTAGGCCTGTTACACAATCAACGAATTACATTATTTGTTAGTATATTCTATCAGCGATCAGCTGACAATAGATTATATCAGTTAATTTGACCAGTTGATAACATCAACTGTTTGTTAAAGATGTTTGATAAAATTAACTGATTAGTATAATTAGTTGTTTATGTGTAAAATGTCTTATGAAGGTATGACTTTAAAAAATATCTTATTTCATTATAACTGATATGGAAAAGGGTTATAAAGTAACCACGCTTAATATATATGCATATTTATATGTTTAAGAAGTGAAAATATCAAGATATATTTAATTTTTAATATACTATTATTTATATTTTACATGTGTAAAATATTATAGTCAAGAAAATATTAGCCTTTACCGATTAATATATGTTATAAATGTTGTAAAATTAGTTTGTTATTTAAAAGATCATTCCAATTTAAATAAACTTACTCCTAACTTATTCTAAATTTAGTTCATATTTATTCAAAAAACATGCGTTTAAAGTTTATTCAAATTCGTTATAAATTTATAGTTTAACTTTTTAATGTTGGTGTCCAAATTTAGTAAAATTGTAGATATCTTATCTTTATTTTCAAGTTATTATCTGTTTATTTTTATGTATATAAATTAATATATATTGTGTTATTTTAAATATATGATTTTTAATTTTTTACTAATAATTTCTCAGTTTGAAAAATAAACTCTATTACTGTTCATGTTTCATTTAATAAAAAAAAGCTTGTGAAGAGGAATAAATTGTGGGTTTGTTTGGTAGAATAAAACGTTTACTCATTATCCTTTAATAAAGTATCAGCAAATAGAGCATAATTATATTTTTATATATTAAATTTTGATTGGTGGAATAAAGCACTCGTGTATAACAGTTTTTTCATTTTCAGCGGATCAGCCAAGTCCCAAATAACTGCAATAGCATTTTGACCAGTCAAAAAGCTAAATATAACTAATTAACCAAAAAAAAAGGTTAATCCGCAGTTAACCATGCAAGACCTAAGTCATACATGATTCCAAGTACAGATACACTAGCTTAGAGTGCGATAAGCAATTTCAGGTCAACGATAGAGCCAATTTTAGAATTTACAATAGACCTATATAGGCCTATACGAGAAAAAAAGTTAGACTCCATATAAGTTTAAGTGAAGCTCCATCCTAAAACCAATTGGTGATAGGTGGAGTAGCCTACTAGACTTACATGTTAGTTTTCTTTCCTCTCTTTCTCCAATGTAGAACAAACTCCCACTTTATATTTCAACACACTTCCCTCACGTGTGAGTCTAACACATGACATTATCTATCAATTCAAGGGGTTAACGACTAACATAAGAGCAACCTATATAATTGGGCCTAAATAAACTGAGTACATACAAGCTCAAATGAGGTTCCATCCTAAAACCAATTAGTATTGGTAGGAGTAACTCATTAAGTTTATATACATGTTCAAGGCCATATATTCTTTCAATGTGGAACAAAGTTCCACTTATATTTCAACACGCCCCCCTCATATGTGGGCTAATTTACAGCCTAACACGTGTCATAGTTTATCGTGACGAAGTGGTGACGAGTAATTCAAGAGCAATCTGCTCTGATACCATGTTAAATTTTATATAATTGGGCTTAAATAAATTGAGTACATACAAGCTCAAATGAGGTTCCATCCTAAAACCAATTGGTATTAAGAGGAGTAACTCGTTAAATTTATATGCATGCTCAAGGCCATATATTCTTTCAATGTGGGGCAAAGTTTCACTTGTATTTCAACAGCCACCCTAAGTAATTCCTTTCACCTAAGGGTAAGCACAACAAAATTAGGATAGGAGCCACATGAGCGCTAGGTAATCCCATCGCTAGAGGAGATTCGATAGCACACAAGATTGAAGTCCGTAACAGCTTTCACTACAAGGAAATTGGGCAATAGCTACGGAAATATACCGACGGAACGTATATCGTGTGTGATTTGCGACGGTACTCACAAATCCGTCGGTGAAAGAAAGAAAAGTTGTGACGGTGTAGAAATCCGTTGCCAATGGTGGAGGGAAATTTTGGCGGGGAGTTATAGCGACGAAAATATGCTGATGAATATGTTACCGTCTGTAAATATAGACGGAATTAAAATTCGGTCGGCAAAATTTATCGGAGAGAGAATTTTCACCGACAGAAATAAGCCGTCGGTGTATTTCAAAACGGCGTCGGGAAACTAGGTTAGGAGGTTTAACCCAGCGATGGTTTTTTTTAATTATACCGACGAATCATTCCGTCGCTAAATTAAAATTAAATCCCCTGCGCAAGCGTCTTTCTTCTCTCCTTCCCCGACTCTCCTCTTCTCTTTCTCTCATCTCCTCCGGCGACAGTGGACGTCCGACCTTCTCCTTTCGTCTTCTCCGGTGACGTGGCGACCTTCTCCTTTCGTCTTCTCCGACGACGTGCTACTCCCTC
>JANITW010000067.1:182194-197768 GCA_027564335.1 Erythroxylum williamsii | reverse complement strand
ATTTCCATGCTTTCAAATTTTTCAGCATGTGATCTTATGTTAAGTAAGGTTTTTATGCTTTGTTTAAGGTTAAATAAAGTAATTGAAGGTATAGGAAAGGTTAGGATAGGTTAAATGCAAGTTTTCCCATGCCTTAGAATTTTCCAGCATTGATGTTTTTGTGTGAATTAAGGCTTTTATGCTTTGATTAAGGGCAATTAAGGCGTTTGGGGATTGAGGAAGGACATGCGAACCTATTGCAAAGCTTAAGGATTCGAGGTGGGTGACTCTTTAATATTTAAGTTATAAGTTCAGTAATTGTTTTGAAATAAATGTCATTCAATGCTTTCGGATGATTTGTGACTTTTAAATGAATTATCATGTAAGATGATTTGAACTTGGATGAGATGTCTTTTTGTATGGAAATACATATGGAAATGTTTGCAAAAAAAATGCCATGGTTGGCACTTATGTGTGAATTATGTGAAAGTACATGATTTCTTGGGTTTGTAGTGATCCCCTCCGTTTAGCAAGTGCACTTGTCTATATAGGCTTCGCCCGCCTGCCCGCTAGTGGCCCAGGAGTTCCGAAAATCGGACTCCCTTCTGTTCACGGCTACACATGGTCGCTTGTCGGACATGTGTAGTACGTTCTGTTAGGATCACTCAAACCACTTGATTTGTGATTATGTGATTTTGTGCTAATGTTTGCTCTTTGTTGACTTTGTAAAACTATTTGTTATGTGATTATGTGTTGTTGTGTTATATTCATTGACTTTGTAAACTCCTTGCGTTATTGGAAAATGATTTTGACAAATATAGTTTTGAAGATATTTGTTTAAGACAATTTCTGTATGCTTATGCTTGAATATTAAATTGTTACCCACGGAGCCGTCGTGCTCACCCCTCCTTTCCCTCCACAGGTTTTGAACGAGAAACCGAGTTCTGCATCGGGATTGAGACAATACTCCGATGCCTTTTGCTTTTGAAGTCATGTTTAAAGCATTAACTAACATCTTGGATAATTGTTATTCTTTGTACGTTCACTTTTGTCGTTTTGGATGTATTCGGGCTAGAATGCCCTTGACGCTTTGTATTAACTGGTTTCTATGTAAAAGTAAGAGTTTTGAGTTTAAAAGGTATCTTGTATACTATTTCTAAGAATGTATGAATGTATGATTGAAATTGATAAAAGTAAGGATGAACTTGTATTTCTTTAGGTTTGAAATGGATAGATGCTTAGGAGTGTGTTACTGCCATTGGAGTTTGAGATATTTGGTTTGAATTATGTTGTGGAAGTTTGGAAGCTTGAGTTTTATGCAGGTAAAGGAGAGAAAATTGAAGATTTTGGCTAGTTACACTTTTAGGGGAGGTGCTGTCCATTTTTCTTAAAAATGGGCAGAACCTTCAACTGATATTTTGACCTTATTAGAGTTTGAATTTAAGTAAGATGTCTTCTTGAAGTTTGTAGAACACATTTAGATCTTTCCAATGACATAAAGTTTGTCACATTCGGAGTTAAAATGAAAAAGTTATAGGGTTTGAAAGTTTTCAGATTTTCCTACTCGGGTACTGTTCATTCTGCATTTTTGCAGAATCTTTGGAGGCGTTTCTCACCCTCTTAGAGGCTGATCTGATTTTTGCTTTCTTCATGAAAAATGTAGATTATCTTTCTAGCTTTCAAATGAGGTATGATTTGCAGTTATTGGATCTAGGAATAAAAAGATATGGGGTTGGGAGTGTTAGCTGTTACTATTCATACTGCAGATTTACTGTTCCATTGGCTAGTTTTTAGGCTGAAACTTCAAGTGGGTCTTTACCCTCTTAAATGATTGAATTGGTTTTTGTTCTCTTCATGAAACTTGTAGATCTTCTTTTTAGCTTTCCAACGAGGTATAATGTACCATGTTTCGACTTGTGTGCTAAAAGATATCAAATCTCAAATTCAAGACATTGTATAGGGAAAATGGAATTTTAATAGCCAGAAACTTTTGAAGCGTTTTATGACCTCTTTAATGGCTAAATTAGTTTTTGACTCCTTCTAAGAAGTTGTAGAATTTCCTTTTATCTTTCTAATGACACTAATTTTGCAAAATTTCGATTTCGGGGTAAAAAGTTTTAATGTTTGTAAATTCTGAAATTTTCTTGCAAAACCAGATCTCATCCTTAGACGTGGCCACGTCTAGTCTCTAATCCTCTTAGACGTGCCCTCGTCTAATCTCTGAATATCCCCTCACTATTTTTCTTGTAACTTTTTCGTTTGACTTCCGATTGTCACGATTTTCGAACCATTGATTTTCTCAGTAGGTTCTACCCTCTCTTGCCAAAATGTAACATGTTCAGATTAAGTTAACTTTCTCAAAAAAAAAAAAATTGCCCTCAAGTCCGGTTGAACCCTTTGTTTGCTTTGACATTGTTGCATTTGATTTGATTTCTGACTTCGTATATGTTTCCGCTCCAGTTCAGTTGCTCTACTTGTTTGACATTCATATTCGATTTTCATTGATATTCGATTTCAGTCGGATTCAATCCTTTTAGCTTCGCATTTGTTTCGTTTCACTTGTTTTGGCTTTCGATTTTCATTCCGCTTCGCGAGTGATTATGAGCAGCGGGGTTAAGAGTGTAGCGTTTAAGTGCAAGCAGTTGGGTCTCGGCAGTGGGATCCAACAGTAATTGAGTTACAAATGGCCTAAGATATTGGTGAAATTTGGCAGCCACATAGGAAGGCATGTAGCTTACTCCATTTGTATGACATGTGTCCTTCTAAAACAAAGACACCTTGCACTAAATGGCTTAAACAACTGCAAAGTCATATTTCTCTTTAGTTGTTTCTTCTGCAAGCTTTCTTCTTCTCCTTCCTCTCACTACCAAAACACACACATAATCCTCACAACTTTGAAATTTTGTTTTAATTCTATTCATTGTCAATCCAAGAACCATACAAGATCCTGCACAAAGATAGCTATAATATGTTATCATCTCTTTGACCTTGCTGAAATCATTCTACTCCCATCTTGTTCTTGGAATTGTGTTTGCATGCATGGAAGACTAGGTTACCTTCATAGTTGAGGAGGTATTTGAGCTGATCAAGAAGGTAAAATATTGATCTTTTAAGATATAAAATAATAGAACTTCATGATGACTAAATTAGGGATTGATTAATTGAAGTATTGGTGTTAAATGTATGCTAAGAAAATGATGCATGAATGGTAGTTTCTATTCTATTTAACATACATGAAAAACAATAGTTTATGAGCTACTAAATGGATGATTTTGAGTTGGAAATTAAAATGAAATTGATGAGGAATTGAGGTATAATTGCAGTAAATTAATGAACTGTTATGAAGGTGCTTTTGAATTTGATATAAAAGAGTTTTCTTTTGAATCTGGAGAAAATTAGGGATGTTATTGTATATGTAAGAATGATTGTTAGTGGTTTAAATGAAAAGAATTTGGAGAGATTTAATATAACCAGGATGGAACCTATATTAACATGGATTGAAGTAGCTTTTGAGAATATGAATTCTGAAGAATTTGAAGTGTTAATGATGATCCTATGTAGATGAAATTCGCGGAGAATTGAGCGAAATTGGATAGTGCCTCTTGGGAAGGTCCCCCGTGATTGTGGCCAAAGCTTTAAAATGATAATTTCGGTTTTGTAAATTTGTTAAACCAAATGAGGATAAGTCACTCTATATTGGTGCATTTGGACTTGATTAAGGCTTGAAATGAACCTAGATTGTTGCTTGATTAATTGGTTAAGGGTTCGATAAGTTTAGGTTGTTAATTGACATCATTATTTAAGGAATGGATTGTCTTTATATCAATGTATTTAAGTCTGGAAATTATAAGTTGTTAAAGGAATAAAGTGTTCTTATGAATGCAAATATGATCCAAAGGATATGAGCAAGGTGTATTAGGTATGAATAAATGAGAATTGGGAAATTATATGAATGTATATTGCTCAAAAAGGTTGATGAATGAATGATTGATGAATTCAGAGTAATCAAACTTACTTATGGTATAAACTTGAATGCAAAGTGGTAATATACAACCTATAATAATTGAATGGTCAAGACTTGTGAATAAGAATACATACTCAGAAAGGTCAATTAAACATGCATTGAACATGAGACATATACATGTGCATGATTGTATATTCGTATGATTGAACAACTTAGTGATGTGTAAATTATGTGTGTATTCTATGACTTTAGACGCACAACTTGATCGTTAGCATCTAAGGCAATAGCTTTTTTAAAACATACTGTGAGTTAACCTAGATGTGTAAATTCAACTATATGTGTTTTCATTTGAATTGTACGTGTACTATAGAATGTGTGAACAACTGAATGATGAATACGAGACTTAGATCCAAAGGATTTGATAAATGACATGAGCATATTGAATGAAAATTACTGAAATCATGATATGTGAATTGATGCATCTCATTACATTGAAATGCATGATTAGATAAAAGAATTGTGACTGGAGTAGCCAATGTGTGGAAAAGAATTTAAACCTCAAGATTGTGCACAAAGAGCCACAGGCTTAGATAACAATAAGCCCAGTATCCACAATGGATACAAGATAGTAAATTGGGTTGATAGGTACTTGGTCATAACAATGCAAAATAAGAAAGAAATCACATTTGCATTTGCATATACAATTATACATGTATCATATAAATGATTATGATGAAATTATTGAATTGTTCTGAAATTGTTATATGCAATGTTGGTAGATAATACTTGTTAAAATATGACAAAATGTGATGTGGTATTCGATACTAGATTTTGTAATATACTTACTGAATTGAGTTATGTAATTTATTTTGGTGTTCTGACTTGAGTGAGCACATCAATGATGATTCACTCATTGAGTTCACAAACTCATCAAAATTGCAACGTATATTTTCAGGTTCAAGGGAGATCTAACTTCTAAAGTGATCTAATAGAATTCTAATACTTTTATTTTGGAGACAAGAATGACTCAAAGGTCTGGTTAGCTGATACATACAAAGTCTAGATAGATGTCTTTTATATTAACATTTCATGCTATGACACCTATTGTCTCTAATGTGTAATTTTTGTATTGTATGATGTACTAGGATTGAGTTCAAAACTGTTATGTATGGTCTACTTGAATTTGGAATGTTAATGACATATATGACTTACTATAATTATGAAGGAAATAAGTATTTGGAAGGCTTAAGTTATATTGATGCCTCAAACCGTATTTATATGATTGTTTCAACATATCATTTCTATAGAGCATATTCTCGACTATCCGTGGATATGTTCGGGCATATGCACTATGGGTATTGTATGTTACATATTGTGTATATCCTTTTGCCATAAAGTGTGTGTTGTATTTTTTGATAACTCCCTCATCATTTTGTTTTATTTTGAGAATCCATTTGTTCTCTATAGCTTTGCACCTATTAAGGAGGTTAACCAAGTCCCACACTTAGTTTAAGCTTAATGAAATCATTTCTTCTTTCATTTAGTTTAAGCTTAATGAAATCATTTCTTCTTTCATCGTTAGCATCCACCCTCCTTTAGCAGGACTATTAAGAGCCTCATGTATATTCCTTGTCTTATCATCTTCTTATGGGATAATCATGTGAATTTTCCCTTCTATTTCAAAACAGCAACAAGGAATCCTACCATAATTACTTCAGAGTAAGTGTTGCTAATGAGAAATAAATTCATCAACTTCTTTATTACTCTTAATCAAATTGGATACAATAGGTAAACTTATAGTGTATTGCATTCTTAATTTTTCTTAAGATAATTCTTAAAGTTCTAGATTACTCCCACTCGGATAAGATCCCTCTTTATAATTTCCCATAATGGGATCATTATGATCAAAAGTTTCATATAGAAATAGATCTTTTCCTATTTGTCCCTATTTTGAAAATTCATTTTCTAAAAATGTGACATCTTATTACTCAAATTGAGTTAGACCTTTATTACTCATTCATCTATGAACACGTACCATTTAGAGTGTTCTGAGTATTTGATAAAGATACTTCTCTTCCCCCTTTGTGCCTAGTTTTCCATATTTATGAGAGAGATCATAAACATAAGCAACATATCCTCTTGGTCTTATATGTTCTATGTTAAAGTGTTCATAATTGATTTTATGGGTACTCAATTAAGTACATAACTAGCTATAGACAATGTATCACTCTAATAGGTGATTGGTAGATTTTTTGGTGACATCATAGACTTAACCATTTCTAGTAATGTTCTATTTCATCTTTCTGCAACACCATTTTTGTTGTGAGGTTCGTAAAATAGTTAATTATTTTTCTATTCCTTTTTTATTGCACAACATCTAAAACTTGTCAAACAAGTATTATTGTCCTTGATCAATTCTTAATGTCTTTATTTTCCCATCTAACTGAGTCTCTACTAAATTCGTATAATTTATGAAATATTTTAATGATTCTGATTTGTGAGAAATCAAATAGACTTGACTGTATTAAGTATAGTCATCTATAAAAGTGATGAAGTATACATTCATTAGAACACAAATGTCTAACAACGGATAGGCAACCCATGTTCCCTTTCTAAATGACTTTTGTGTCATTTTACTGGCTAGAAAATGTTTACAAATAGGTAAATCTACTTGATATAAATCACCTAAGAGGGCTTCTTTAACTAATCAACTTATTTGATTTTGACCAATATAATATAGTCTAGCATGCCACAAAATTGCATAATTATTGGAATTACTAAACAATGTAAAAAAAAAATATATCTTTCATTATTATTTGAATGAACAACATATAAAACAATAAAACCATCCAACATAAATCCATGACCATTACAAATATGTCCAAGATCTAAATCCACTCCACCAAATTGGAAATTTACATCGAAACCAAAACTTATAAAACCAACATAGAGATTAGATTATGTCGAATCTTTAGAGCATACAACACATCATGTAGGATCAGGGATTGACCATCACGTATGTCTAACTTGTAGGTTCCAATCCCTTGCACAATAACCCTTTAGTTATCTCCTATATAAATCTATCATGTTCCATATGAGATTTTACATAATGCCACTAAGGCATCTCTGTCCTTCGCTATATGGTTGGTTACTCTTAGATCTGCAATCCATAAAGGATATAATTCTATTAAAAACAATACAACAATAGATATTTACAGATAAAATTTTTGTACAATAAGATTATACCTTTTTGGGCTCATTACAATTACAAACAACATTTTAATTTATTTATGTTTTGCTTTTTAAAAGGACGTTATCCTTTTCCATGTTAATTCCACTTTGCCTTCTTAGAGTCTTAAGTATAATGGATATTTTACTTACCTTTGTTCCATTTGGATCCACCATGATGTTTACGCTTTCAGTTCATAACTCTATACAAGCTAGAACCAATTATATATACCTTAGAGGACATCTTAGCGGCTTCAAGACGTTCTTCTTTTAATATGAGATGGCTCATAGCATCTTTCATTGTTTTGATACTTTTATTGTCAGTTGGATGCATCTTTATATACTCATAACTCTAAGGTAATGAAAGAATCACAACTTATACTTGATGCTCATATGATAGTTTGTGACCAACATCATGTAACTCACTTATCAAACATGTGCCTCAAATGCTTTTACATTGTATAATCCAGTTGTTTCTTATATATGCAAACTTTATAATGAGTTACCTAACTTTGATCGTTGAAGTCCCTCCAAAATGTGTAGCTAAAGCAGGCCATATTTCTTTAGCAGCTTCATACTTACAAAACTTACGCATGATATCATTATTAATATTGCTTGGCAACGTAATGTGAGCTAATGAGTTCTTTTTCCTCCATAGTTCGTAAGCATCACAATCCCTTTTATGTTTGACTGTATTTCCTTCCTCAAGAATGTTCGTAGTTATGTTTAATGGATCTATAGCCTCTTGCTTCTCTAGTATATATTAGATTTTCATGATCCAAATCTTATAATTGGTGCCATTTAATTTCTCACGCTTATTAAATTCAATGACAATATTCTCTGATGGAACAATCATTATTGAAATTATAAAGTTTTTATAAAAAGAAATAATATACATACTTGTCAATGCTATGTTATGCATATATATTGGTTTTCAGTTATCTACAAAATGGAGAGAGTATATATATTCTCAATCATCATTAACATGACAACTAAATAATCGAAAGAGTATATATATTCTCAATCATCATTAATATGACAACTAAATATAGATGTAAGAAAATTGGAAACAGATAAAATGCAGCATTGAAACTTATCACTTTTTCAAATTGATTTTGTATTTCTATAAGTTAAAGGACTTTTTTAAAAAACTTCTCTTCTATGCAAAAATCATTTTTATATATTTGTATGTTTCAAAAGATTGTCATCAGTTCTTTTTAAGTGAATATTATCTCAAATTTATAGACAATTTCATGATGTTGACTGATTATTAACAGTTAATAATTGAAATGTCACACCTAAATTCATCATGTATCGTTTCGTAATCATTCACATTTTGATTATATGAATATGACAAATGCATTAACTACAATTTTCATACAGCATAATCAGAAGCAAATTGAGCACAATCTTATGTTAACAAGTAGCTTATTGCCTAATTCCTCACGTAACTAAATCTATTTATGATTTTATAATTTTGAGTTTCGGAGGGAAGAGTTAAATATTTTATTTTTTTTAACTCCTACATTTGTTGCAAAAAAAGCGATCATGATTAGGTCCTAGACATAATAGCCCAATGTCAAATCCAAAACCTAAAACAGAAGGGATTTGTATTGTGCCACTACCAAACCCGCCAAATAGAAGCTAAGAAGCGCTTCGTCTTCTGCTGATCCACTCAAAAGAACAGAAAATTTTCTACGAATAATTTGAATTCTTGTCCTCACCTACATTAGATTTTAGAATCGCTAAGTTCTAAATTTTACTAACGAATTCATGGCACGTCTCTTTCTCTTTATACAAAGACGGGGCATTTTGTATTTTCTCCTTTCTGGGTCATTGAATTCCTTCTTTACTTGTGTATAATTGTTGGCGTTTGATTGATTTGCAGGATGAATCGACTGAAGAGCTTGACCCCTTGTTCGATTATAGTCGTGTTCGGCCAATTCATTGCGTATATGTTGATGGTGATGTTTAGTTCTTTAACTTCTCTTTCTTATGCCCGTTTTCCTGGGAAGAAAATAGAGTGGAGTTTCTTTTTCTTTTTTCAAGTTCCTGTTGTGGGTTTGAGAAAGTTTTTTTTTTTTTTTGGGTTTTATAGGGGAAGAAAAGAAAGAAATGCTAGTCTTTTTTTTATTCGTCTGTTTATCGCAAATTAAAAAAGTTTCTTTGGGTTTATGTGACAGACGACGACAGTCCTGATGAATTACCATCTAAACGTTTGAACACATCTGAGCCTGCTGTAAGATTAAAACTATTCTGACTGACCCTATGGCGTCTATGTTACCCATTTCAATGTGCAAGTACAGCGGCCTTTGCTCTTGATTCACTCCCTTATATCTTTGTTTATTCTGTCAATTAGGTTCAAGTAGTAGATAACGATGTGGAGGTAACTGAAGTCAAGAATTCTGACAACAAGGATGAGGAGGATTGGCTACCTCCTCCTCCCAAGATCTCTGGTCATTCCCAAGATTTTCTCGGTGAGAACTCAATGATAAAGGAATTGAGGTATACAGCCCTATCTTATTTCTTATGCTTTGGATTTTCATCTTTAGTGTTCTACTGTTCTAGATAGTGTTTTTCCAGAATTTAATTTCTCGTGTTGAACTTGTTCATGTTATGTAATTTTATCGTTTAATTTTATGTAATCCAGATTTCTCTTATGAAACTAATAGTGATGTGAAACAGCAAAAGAATTTTCAATACAAAGAAATTAAAAACAAATTACTCTAAGCAGTAATTCTAATTATTAGACATGGATTATGTGCATGTATATCTGATTTTGCAATGCAATACATATCCAAACTTTTAGAAATTGTTATTGTATCAATATTTTTAATAAGAAGGATTTTATTTTATAACTCAAAATGAATATTTGGGAAAATAGGAATGTCTTTCTGTGGCTTTATATCAAAGAGTTTCCACCGCAATCTTGTAGATTATTCTTGTTATATTTGAGTAGCCCTTCTTTTGGTTAAGAAGGATGCTGTAGCTCCACCGATGCTTCAAACTTAGGTGTTTCTTTGCAATTTACTATGCAGTGGTGATACTTTCATATGATACAGAGACAATTTTGTTTTAAGTGAATGGTCCTTGTATTTTCTTTGTACACCATACGACAAATCCATCCCCAGCACTTTTCCAAACAATGGACTTCTGTGGAAGATGCATTATATATTGTGATAGGCTCTCAAAAAATGTATGTTTGACTTTGTAAGTATTCAACAAAGTATTGTAGGCTAGGAGGGGGATGAAATTCACGGGAAAGTGATATTGATGTTTGGATTGTGATAATTCTTGAAAAATTGGAAGCATGAGGGATAAAAGGGGATAATCTTTATGTCCAGAAAGGTTGATGTTCATGTTTTTTACTCATTTAATGATTGATCCAATGTTTGTGAAATTGTCCATTGTACTGAAGGTCTTCTTCAAATGCTTTCTTGTCCTCGTTCTGACAAGTAATTGCTGCCTCATATTAGTTCTGGATGTCTGAATGGTTCAACCTACCATGCTATTACCTGTAGGTGTTGGATGTTTCCTTGGTGACAACTAACCCTTCTTGGACATATTTTTCTTATCGGTTTTTCTTGGTTCAAAGGTTGTGGTGTTGGAGTCTATTGTGATGTAAATTATGTGATGTTTGCTTTTAAAGTTGATGAAGTGAAACAAAATATAGATCACTCAAAGCTGATTTTTTGTTAGTTACTCATGGCTTCATCATTTTCTATATTCATGTGCTCATTTTCCTTTTAGTTCTCTCCTTGTGTTCCTGAGTCACCAACATTTTTCTTCCTTGAAACATGTATTTAGGCTAAAGAAGCTGGAGTTACAACAGAGTCTTGCGAGATCAGCTGAAGATGTATTGCGAGCTGTGGAGTCATCTGTTAGAAGAGACCTCAGTAGTTCAATTCAGTCATCTTTGGATGATGCTGCTGAGCAAAAATTGAAGGCTCCTTTAGAAAGAACAAAAATAGTTATTTCATTTCAAGATAAGGATGAGCTCAGACAATTTCGTGTGTACAAGGTATAGATAAGACTTGATTTATTTGCACCAGGGCATATTTTAGACTGGACCTATTATAAGTCCAGATATACTATTATTTGTATTTTGATCAGTTCACTGCTTGTGGAAAATTATTCTTTATTCCGTGGTACACTTTTTCACAGAATCTATACTTACACTGAAATGTCACTTCATTGAAATAGTAGATTATGGTGCTTAAGGAGCGAGGAACTTTGGAGAATATCATGATTGAAGAATTGGTGCTATCTACTATGAAAAAAGTCAATGATACTTATTTTATGTTCACATCTAAGAAGTAAACTTCTCTGCATTTGATATACATTTGGTTTTTGTGGAAGTCTGTAAATGAGTGATTTTTAGAATTTGTATTAGGCAGCTATAATGCTTTCATGTGTTACTTTAATTTTCCTATGTTTAATTAATGTAGTAATTGAAAGGAATGACCATAATCTGCTCTTGTTTTGTCATTTCTAGCATGAAATGTTCGCAAGGATAAGAGATGGATGTTATACCATTGGCCCACTGGGAGACATTTTTAAGTATGATTATTAGTCAATTTGCAGGAGTCACCAATGAAAACTTGATGGGTATACATATTAGCAGTCTCCTTGTTAACTTCTTGATGTTCACATGCTATGTAGTCTTTCGTGTCTCCATTTTTTTCTATTGACAAGTGTACTTTCAACTGCTCTGCTAAGCTATTTGCTTCTTAATAGGATGAGAAGTTTGAACGTATTTTCAAAATGTATGCGGATAAAGTTAAACTTGACATTCAAAGCTTAGGCTTTTCGTTTGATGGGGATATAATCCATTCGGCAGCAACCCCCAATAGCCTTGGGATGGAAGATGATGATATCATTGAAGTGCATGCCAAGAAAAAGTGACTGAGGTATGATATAATACACGGTATATATATTTGGGACCTTTTGAAATCATTGCCTAACAGTTGCAATTGGACCAAATCCACATTCTCATGTTTTGGTTAAAAGCAAGCTAGTTAGACATGAGAATTATATTTTTTGTTTTGGAGAAATGGTCACCAGTAAAAAATCCAAAACGGGTACAATTTTTTACTCGTGCCTGGATCACTAATTCATGACTTCTTGAACCATTTTCAAATTTCTCTTTGGAATGGTCTATCAGTGTGTTTAGTGCGGTATTTCCTCAATGTCTTGCATAATTTTGTAACTTATTTCCTCTAATGCAGGAACCTGTATCTTCAAGCTCCCCAATTTTGAGTTGCAACTTCTGTTAAAGTTCTTTGTTTTGGACAGTGTTAAAAGAAACCTGATGGCGCTTCTTTTCAGGATTTGATTTGGCTCTTTTGATCTGACTTCCCTTATCTGTATTATAATTTAACTTGGATTTGCTGTTTTTGGCCCTAATTGTACAGCATCTTTGAATAAAGTTTGTTAGGGTAATGATGCTCACGGGAAGTTGGAGGACTTTTCAAGCTTTGATAGGGTAGTTAACAAGGGAAGTAGTTTATATTATTTGCTTGTAATCTACTCAAATTTGATATAAAGAAGACAATTATGTTATCTATTGATTTCTTTGAAGATATGGGCTGCCAAAGGATATTTGACCTAAAGTGTTGACCTGAGTTATTACCATAATTATTAGAATTGATTGCATTTCTTTGTATACATTTAGGAGTTGATAGCTGTCTTTCAGTAATTGAGAGATTTGATAGCTGGAAAAGTTTCCTAAATAGTCCTAAGCCTTGTGTGTATAAACCATAGAATTTCTTTGTAAAATATATCTCAATTTACTAATACAAACGTTTCTCTCTGATTTATTTTTTTAATGGTATTAGAGAGCTTCGTCTGATTTAAAGGCCTAGTCTTTCCTATCTAATTTCAAAATTTTTTTAACTATTTTCTGGTCAGAATAGTACTCTGGCGAAGTTTGTACTTGCCTAAAAATCAAGGTTTTTTAATTTCATTGCCTTCTTCAGGACTGACTGGTGACCCTTTGTATGAAAGATTTGACATCACTAGCATCGTTACGTGCTGCCACAATCCATCAGCCTTTGTCGTGTGTGAGCTCCAAATGCCACCCTTCGACCATTTTTCACCTAAGCTTTTAGTCCACTAGTTTTGCTGACCTGTGTACATCTTCCTTGTGTTAGAACTTCGGTAGCTTATCAGGAAATACGTCAGAAGCTTTGGTTGTCTTTGAATTTTGTCTGTTACTATTGTTGGCAAATTTCTTTGTTTGTCCTAAGTGATTCTAAAGAAAATGGACAAAGAAAAGGTAATACTTTCAAGTTTTGATAATTCTTTACTTCAAATCAGCCCTATAAAATTCAATGGAACTAATTATCTTGCTTGGTTAAGATCTTGTTTGTTGTCCATTAAAATTAAGGGATTAGAAAGTTACATTAATGGTGACATTAAGAGACGATGTCAATAATTCCAATTATAATCAATGGGAGTTCAAGAATCCTCTTGTGATGTCTTGGTTCATCGATTCAGTGAAACTAGAGATTGCTCGGACATATTTGTTACTTTGTTACTTGAGACGCCAACAAAGATATGAAAAGTTGCTTACTTGATTTACTCTTAAATAGGTAATAAAACTCAAAAGTTTTATCTTCAAAATAAACTGCACAATAATAAGTAGGGAGATATGACTGTCTCAAGTACGTTGTGGAGTTATGTGGTTAATGGCTAGCTCTACTGAGAAAAAATTGGCAAATATTTCATTTAATAAGGATCACTTGCATGTGATTATTGTGGAAAACCAAGGAACACTAAATAAACCTACTAGAAATTGCATGGGAGGTCAAATCAGAGTCGTAAAAAATAAGGCAATTCAGTGGTAAGGGGTTAGGCCCACTTAGTTGAAGGGAATGAAGCATCTGAAACATCGGTAGCTAGAGTTTTATCCAATGAGGAACTTCAGAACTTAAGGCATCTTCTATCAAAATTGGACTCTCTTTTTACAGTTGGTATATCAAATATTGCAAAATCAGGTAATGTGTACTTAAATTCTAAAGATAATCTTTGGATTATAGAGTTTGAAGCTAATAGATATATGACAGACTCTCAAAAGGAATTTTAAACATATTCTCATGTGAAAAAAGGGGAATAATGTTACAATAGCAAATAGGTCTTTTACCTCTGTATTTGGTACCAGTTTTGTTAACTATAGGCCCAATATCACCTTATCCTTAGTTCTTTGTGTACCTAATTTTTCTGTTACTCTTCTCTCTGTCAATTCTATCACTAAAGATCTTAATTGCAAAGTTGAATTTTTTCTTGACTATTGTGTTCTTTAGGACCTCCACATAGGGTAGAGGATTAAAATTGGTAGATTGCAGGATGACTTATATGTCTTCAAAGAAAATCATATGATAGTTGCACATTAAGTGTCTCTTAGAAATGATGCGTTAATAAGGAAATTCTACAGTGACATAGGCAATTAAGACATCCCATGTTTTTTGTTCTAAAAAAATTATATCCAAGCTTGTTTAAAAGAATTTCTTTTAATTATTTGTTTTGTGAAGCACGTGAACTTGCTAAACACACTAGAAGTTCCTATCATTTATCTAATAATAAGAGTTTTATTCCTTTTATGACAATTCACTTTGATATTTGGGGTCTTACTCAAAATCCCTCTTTTTCTGGTCATAGATGGTTTGTGGCCTTTATTAATTGTTTACAAGATTGACTAGGATTTATTGATGAAAGCCAAAAAATGAAGTTGTTTCATGCTTTTAATCTTTTCATAAAATGATTTATATCCTACGTGATGCTAAAGTTAAAATCCTAATATCTAGAAATAGAATGGAGTATATGGATGAAAAATTTCGTGCTTATCTATATTCCTATGGCATAATACATCAAATCAGTTATGCCTGTACTACCGAACAAAATAGAGTTGCGAAAAGGAAGGACAAACATAGTTTGGAGGTAGCTTGATCACTTATGTTCACCATGAACCTTTCAAAGGGATATTGGGGTGATGCGGTTCTTTTAATTGCTTATTTTATCAATAGAATGTTACTTTGAATTTTGGATTTTAAAAACCCTACAGAAATATTGCAAAGTAAAAATTCTTATATTGTACCTTTAAGAGTATTAAGCTGTATTTGCTTTGTTCATGCTCAGAATGTGGGCAAGTTGGATCCTACAGCTTTGAAATGTGTGTTTGTTGGATATTCTTCTACATAAAAGGGATATAAATGTTATCACCACCTATCTAAGAAATAAATTGTAAATATGGACGTCACTTTTTGGAATGTGAGCCCTATTTCACAACACATCAGGGAGAATGAGAGTGAAGAGGTGTTACTTGACCCTATATTTATAGGTAATGTGATCCAAGGGGAGAGCACAATTTATGGGGAGAAAATTAGTTTGGTTTAGGAGGATCAA
>JANITW010000066.1:116025-139868 GCA_027564335.1 Erythroxylum williamsii | reverse complement strand
TTATTAATAAATTGTTAATAAATATTATATAAGATATTAAATAAATTTATTTAATTAAAAATAATTTATCTTTAAGTTTAATCTAAATATAATTATTGTCAGTGATAAAAATACAACTACATTAATATTAACAATCAAACAAGCGTTTTTTTTATTTGAAAGAAAAACAAAAACTGAAAACTGAAAACAGAGACAGAAAACTACAATAAAAAATAAAAGTAGAATCAAAAGATACCTAAAAAGTACATGCAACTTAAAAAGATTACAGACCCAATAGTTTACTTCTTCCCAAAAGTAAGGACCTTTCCTTATGAACATCAACTTGCACAGACAAAGGCTGTTTGACTTTGTGATTTACAAGTAATCTACTAAAAAGAAATATGGACAAAACTTGGAATTGAAAAAAGAGCGCAACTCTAAAACCTTTGGATTTTTTATGAAGATAAGATAATGTCTTATCTGTAAATGACTCAGAATTGGACACATCCATCAATCACTTGGATTCAACACACCTCATAAATTCTAGTTCTTTGTTAGTCAACGTCTTCCTGCTCATCATCTTTGATTGACTTGTATGATTCTTGATAAGGTTGGGGTGTACGTTAAACTTTGGTTTATTACGTTTCTGTTAGTTTCTTAGGAAAATAGACCGTAATTATTTGGCTCGTTTACAAGGTGAAATGAATGTACCCGCGGAACAGAATCAGCAAAATTATTGGAAATGACTGAGAAAGAGACAATTTATAACGTAGTTGGGTCCATTGGTTATATATAATTATCTTTGGAAAACGATTAACATTATCGTAGAAGGACAGCTGTTTAACTGTTCCTCTTCATTAGTGACATCAACTCCTGTCCTTTTGCATGTTTCATTGCATCTCTCTGACTAGTTAGCAAATAACCAGGAACAGTGGAACAAAGATGGTTCTAAACAAGCTCTGTCGATCCACTATCAAAACCCAGGTATCTAAATCTTGAATCTTTTCCATCCTTGTTTGTTTTTCTTCCAGAGTTTCTGTGACCCTTTCTTTTTTTCTCGTTTTCCTGGTTTTTTGGATCATATCTTGTTTCCTAGTAGATTTTCGTCAGTGATCTGCTTATGAATCTGGAGTTGTTGTTCAGGTTAAAAGCTTTGATTTTTATGGTTCATAGTAATATCTGTGTTTTCTGGTGGTGAAAAGTAACGCAAATTGTGAATATCTGTGAAAGATGATTCTTCTGATACCTTGTACTGATAACACTGAATGCCCTTGTCTTTTTTGACCTCCCATCGCATGCTTTCTTATTGGTTTTATGGAATTATAGACATAGTCTGAATGCTTGGCTTGATCATTCAGTTCCACTTTCGTGATTTATTTTTTCTCTTACATTCACAGCTTGGCTCTTATGTTAAACAAGTTGCTGCTCCTGGATGTTCAAAAGGCCATCTTATTCACAGACAATTGCTGGCGGGATTACATAGTACAGAAGCATCTGTAACGAAGGATGATTCCACCACTGATTTGAAGGATGATAACGGGTGAGAGAGCTTGTTTGTTAATGACTCATTGTGAGGACCTGTCAATCTCTTCCCTCTCCCTATATCTACTTCTAGTCTTTGCACTTCTAGATTCCTGGTTGTGCTCACTATGATGATCAATCACTTCTTTCCTTGCAATTGAATAGGGTGCAAGTCAAATTTAGTGCATTCCTTATTTCTAATGAATCTTTACAAATGTAGTTTTAAGGGGCATGATATGCTGGCACCTTTCACGGCTGGGTGGCAAACTACTGATACAAATCCTCTGATCATAGAGAAGTCTGAGGTAAACTTGATTTCAATTTTGTTGATGTATGCAACATTTACTTATCTTTTTCTTGGACTTTCAGTTTTCTTTTCTAATTATGCTCCCTTTTCTGTGTATTTGGTTAACTGAAAATTTTTCAATGATCAGGGTAGCTATGTTTATGATATTAATGGGAACAAGTATCTTGATTCTCTAGCTGGTCTTTGGTGCACAGCATTAGGTAATATGATATTTTCATCACCTTTCTTGTGGTCTTACTCTGTTACTAATTCTTTTCATCTTAGATTGTCTGCTGGAAGTTATACTTTACTCATCCTGAATATGTAGTTGGATTTACTTGCCGGTTGTTTGTGTTACTTTAGTTTTGATCTTTAAATAACATCTACTGGTAATGGTAAGGCCGTAAGGGAAACTGAAGTTCAGACTTGTCTAAAAACTTGAAAGAAGGGGGCGTGAAAAGGAAATCAGAAAATAAAACTGACACGAATAAGAAACATCACAGGGCTCTGAAGTTGGTAGAAATTTATCTACTAGGAAATGAAAGCTCAGAATTATACTGGTAGTTAGAGTACCGTACTTATCTGAAGTTACTCAGTACTGGTATCAAAATGAGGGTACCTGCACTGTGTAGCCTAAGTGCATGTATGGCAAAAATCTAATAGCAGCATGACTGAGAGATTATGCAGATTGCAGCTACTCATGTCCTTTGAAGTTTATAGTTGACAGGTCCATGTGATGCATATCTTGAGATGCATTGTGTTCACTTTAATGCATATTTCCATGTTACGTTTCTTTGGTGGAAACAATTGGAAACTATCCCTGATAGAATATTTGCAAATCTACAGGAGGAAATGAACCACGGCTTGTAGCGGCTGCAACTGCCCAATTGAATACCCTGCCATTTTACCACTCCTTCTGGAATCGTACAACAAAACCTTCATTGGTACCAAAATTTTATACTGGCATTCCATATTGAAATAAATAACAATCGCATTATCTCATTAGCAATGCCTGCTTCTATTTTTAGAGTTCTTCCTCAAATGCCACAAGATTTGCATGATTCAGTCATATCTTCCTTTTTCTGCCACCTCTAGAATCACTGCCTCTTCCTTTACAAATATCTGATTAAATATTGTCTAACAACTGTCTCACATTAGAGCCGTTTATATTGAACAGGATCTCGCAAGTGACCTTTTAGAAACTTTTACAGCTCGAAAAATGGCTAAAGTATTTTTTACAAACAGTGGATCAGAAGCCAATGATACTCAGGTTTGCTTGTTTGATATAAGCTCCTGAATTATTGCTTAAGTTTTCATTTTGTCTTGTCATTTCTATGCAATATTTTTGCAGTACCCAAATCATAATAGAACTGCCCAACCCAGCAAATCTGATAGTATGGGATTTTGCTTTATTGGGTTAATATAATTCAATTTTGAATCCGCTAATGTTTCAACTGACTTGGAACTAAGTTCAGTTCGATTAAGCACACCACTAGGGATAGGAATTTCTACCTTGACATACACCACTCCTTTCTAAGTTCACATCTAAGGAAAGTAACTGCTGTGGCAATGCTGATAAAACTGTATTAACTATATTACATATTTCAATTTCAGGTGAAGCTGGTATGGTACTATAATAATGCTCTTGGTAGACCTAATAAGAAAAAGTTTATAGCTCGATCAAAATCGTAAGTTGATGCTACAATTCCTGAGATTAACTTTCCATTCCCTGTTGTGATTTTTCCTACAGCAATCTTTTGCATTTTGTCAGGTACCATGGTTCAACTTTGATAGCAGCCAGTCTCTCTGGGTAAATGCTAGAGTTGTATTTCCAGCGGGAGTTAAATGCTAAACACACTTGACAGTTCACTTAAAACTGACTCGCATTTCTTATATCACAGCCTTCCAGCTTTGCACCAAAAATTTGATTTACCAGCTCCTTTTGTGTTACATACCGACTGTCCTCATTACTGGCGGTATCATCTTCCAGGTTGGAATTTTGTTAGCATTCCTGGGATATTTCTATGTGATAAGATTCATGTTATGAAAAGTCGCAGCATGCATGTTCCAGGTGAGACAGAGGAGGAATTCTCAACTCGATTGGCAGAAAATTTGGAAAATCTAATCTTGAAAGAGGGACCAGAGACGGTAATTAAGTTTGTACTCTTTTCCATTTTCCCATTGAAGTCATTTTTTCTTTACTGTTTTGAATGCATACTCTTATTGTACCTAGAGAGCACAACATTTAATTAGCACCTGATTGTTGACTTCAGATTGCTGCATTTATAGCTGAACCTGTTATGGGGGCAGGAGGTGTAATTCCTCCACCAGCGACATATTTTGATAAGGTGAGATTTAGTAGCTTGTCATACTTGAATTGGCAAAGCGCATTCTCCAAATGCCGTGTACCTTCATGTATCAAAGATGGCTAGATATGTTTTATTCTCATTGTTATTGAACTACTAGTTAATGGATATTTTATTTGCCTTTTCAACTCCAATGTTTATGTCAAAGTGAAGTTAAGTTGTTCTTTGTTATAACTCGTGAGGCTTGTTGGTGGTTAAGTACTGTTATATTGGCTGTTAATATTTTGTACTGGATCGTTGTTCTGCTATCTTCTTTCATTTTTAACGCCGGAGAGCTTAAACTATGGCCTGAATGCACTTCCTCATTACTGCTTTTCTTTCTGTTACAGGTTCAAGCTGTAGTGAAAAAGTATGACATTCTTTTTATTGCGGATGAGGTACTTAACAGATTCGTTCATTCTACAAATGTTATCAGTAGTATACAAGGTCTAAGCTAGGGATTTCATTGTTATTCTCTTTTGTTTTAGGTGATCTGTGCATTTGGTAGGCTTGGAACGATGTTTGGGTGCGAGAAGTACAACATCAAACCAGACCTCGTTTCTGTAGCTAAGGTACTGCTGAAGAAATGATACTACAGCATCGCTTTCTGTGAGAACATATTTCTGTATTTCTGAATGAGTTGATTTTACTAGGCTCTTTCCTCTGGATATTTGCCGATTGGAGCTGTTATAGTAAGCCCTGAAATTGCAGATGTGATTTACTCTCAAAGCAACAAACTCGGTGAGTTGATAGTACCAGAGTGATATAATACAAGTTACCAAACTGATAATTTCCAATAATTGGTAAATTTGGATGTTAACAGTCTGTAGAACTCTTAACATTTAGTGCTCTCTTTCAGGTTCTTTTTCTCACGGCTTCACTTACTCCGGCCACCCGGTAGCCTGTGCAGTTGCAATTGAAGCACTCAAGATATACAAGTATGCTAACTCTTTTCTTAAAATCTCTGGACTAAAACTACAGCTGCAGTGTGATTGAATTCATTTTGCATTAGCACTGAGTAAACTAACTTCTTGTTTATAGGGAAAGAAATATTTTGGATCACGTAAATAGCATAGCACCCAAGTTTCAAGATGGTTTGAAGGCCTTTTCTGACAGTCCTATTATCGGAGAGGTAAAAGCTTCGTTTGTATTTTCGATGAAGTTGTTAACCGAAGATAAGATGCTAAACACTTAGCTGTTAATACTTTCCTATGTCGCAGATTAGGGGAACTGGCTTGATTCTTGGAACCGAGTTTGCAAACAATAAGTCACCTGAGGATCCATTTCCTGCAGAATGGGGCAAGTTTTCAATTTTGCTTTCTTATTATGGTTTTCCCATAGAACATTCATCCATTTTTAGTTATCCCATCAGAAGCCAACAGACCAAAATGGAGTTCTTAAAGTGCTTTCTGTTTTCTCAAGAATTATCTCCCCTTGTTAATAAACCTTGTTAACCATATATATTGCAGGAGTAGGCGCATATTTTGGACAAAAATGTCAGGAGAATGGCCTCTTAGTACGTGTTGCTGGAGATAACATAATGATGTCTCCTCCATTCATATTCAAACCCGAGGAAGTTGACGAGGTACTTCTCATTAATACTGCTTTTGTCACGGCTGATAAAAAGATGATATCTTTTACTCGTTTTCGGTGTAAATTTGATGTTGAGAGATGATCAGGGAATAGATGACTATGTGGGGAATTGTTTTACTTCATAACCTGAATTTAATACCTCAGAGCTATGGAATTGAGCAGAGCATAATGCTTTCAAGTAATTACTTATCTTTTTGCAGTTAATTAGCATATATGGGAAAGCTCTCAAGGCTACTGAAGAGAGGGTTGCAGAGCTAAAATCCCAGAAGAAGTGAAACTCAAAACAGCTGCAGAGAATACAATGAAGAAAATTCTCTTAAATCTTTGATGTAAAGCTGATGCATTGGCTATTTTGTCATCCTGACAGTTGAATAAAGCATTGCAGATCTTTCAGCCCATGATGTTTTTTGTGATCTTTCATAGCCACAATCCGCCATTGATGACCTTGATCTCAGTTACCAAATAATTGTTTAAATAATGGAAAGATAGATAAGCAGGCACACCATTTTATGTAATCCACTTTGGATGAGCCATGAAAATGGGTAACAAACAGCTTCCATTAGCTGCTTTATATTCCATATCACCTGATGTTTTAATGATCTAACAAATGTAATGATGTTTTTTGTGATCTTTCATAGCCACAATCCGCCATTGATGACGTTGATCGCGGTTACCAAATAATTGTTTAAGTAATGGAAAGATAGATTAGCAGAGACCATTTTATGCAATCCACTTTGGATGAGCCATGAAAATGGCTAACAAACAGCTTCCATTAGCTGCTTTATATTCCATATCACCTGATGTTTTAATGATCTAACAAATGTAATGGTGTTTTTTTCTGATCTTTCATAGCCACAATCCGCCATTCATGACCTTGATCTCAGTTACCAAATAATTGTTTTAATAATGGAAAGATAGATAAGCAGAGACACCAGTCAATGTAATCCACTTTGGATGAGCCATTAAAATGGGTGACAAGCAGCTTCCATTAGCTGCTTTATATTCAGTATCACCTTATGTTTTAATAATCTAACAAATGTATCATACAAGAGGGTTGCCAAAAACATGGTATTTCTGTAATGATCTTGGAAATGATAAACTCCAGTGATTCATTCCTGATGAAACTGGAAACAGTTTCTTCCTGATACAACATCCAGCGACTGTCTTAAAAATAAAAACAGGTTCCATTTTTGAGTGAATTCAAAAGAAACCAAAGTTTAGCCAGGCATGAGTATGAATTTTGGTATCAATTTCTGGCCTCTTTTTTGGCCTTTCTTCTTGCTCTCCTTTCCCTGGACCTAAAAGATGATTTGAAGCTTCCATCTTCATCGTCATATTCTGATTCGTCCAACTCCCTAAAAGATTTCTACACACGCTTGACCAAAGAATCAAACATTACACTAAAAGAACACAAACACAAGACAGATAAGAGACATTAAAGATGGTAATACCTCTCTAAGTTCAGAGAAGCTAACAGCGTAGAAAGTAACAGCAGCAGCAGCTACAATTCCAAGTATGGGAAGCGCCAGTTGCATTCCAGGGTCCATGAATGATCCTTAACACTTTCTGCTAGTTCTGATTGTTAAAGACAGCCATGAAAATGGAGTATAGAATAGAATGGAGTATAGAATAGATAAGGAGTTAAAAATTGTGGCTCAGGATAATGCTTTCTAGACGTTGACATTGACATCCATAGTTAAGATCCTTACTTAGAATATAGCAATAAAGTTTAATTGAAAATGCATAGAAACCAAAGAATTGTCTCCAAAATGTGACCATTGTCCACCATCAAGTTGTTAGAACTACGTTAGGCCCATTCCATTCATCCCTTTCTTCGACTAAAAAGAACAAATTAGAGTTCTACCTTCGTCTTCTCTGCTTAGTCTAACACGAGGAATTTTTGTTTTGTGCCCGCACGGATTGCTCGGTTGATCATTGGCAAGCTAAATTAGTCCAAGGTCTTAGGTTCGAATCCTAGCAATGGGTGTCAGGATCGCCTTGCTAAGAAACTAGCTGAGATCAGACCGTGATTTAACCCCCTCACTACTCTATCGGATCAGGGTGTAGGGCCACTTGAGGTGGGTGATTCAACCTTTTGGTCCAAGAAATTTTTGTTTTGTTGGTCCAATTTAGAATGTGTTGAATCTATCAAATTGATTGACTACAAACAACAACATTATTCCAGCAAGAATCTCGTTGAAATGTAGGATCCGGTGAAATGTAGAAGTAAACAATTTTATTCCTAATTAATGTAAATACGGATTATGATAGATTCACGAAAAAAAAAGTTTTTGAAAATAATTAAAAAATAATAGTTAAATATAAAAATACATAATTGTAAAAATATAAATTTATACCATTAGTTGAGTTAAGTTATTGACAATTTTTAATTTATAAGTCATAAATTTAGTTAATTTCATGTCACAATTGAGCAATTTGAATATGCTATAAATGCTAATTCGATCTAAGAAATAATTTTTAAAATATTTAAACATTTTTAAAAATGTTTTTTATTTTAATAATTTATAATAAAATTAAATAAACTTTTACAATGATCTCTTTTGCCACTTTTATATGATGTACGGAGTAATATTTTGGTTAAGTAATATCATTTTAATAAAATTAATTTAAAAAATGGTATAAAAATTGAGAGTGATAATGAGCCGGGCTGGTTCAATTTACTATTTTTAAAAAAAATCAAAATTGTCTTGTCTCTTTCGGTTGGTCTTGGAAAAGGCCGGCCAATGTCTTGGTTGGGCCAATAAATCTGTGCTTGTGCTGGGTCAACATGAGCTTACCCCTTGACTTTGGGGGGAGCCAGTCCCAATTGTCATCCTTAATAAAAATATTTGGTTGTAGAATGAATATCATTTTAATAACATTAATTTTAAAAAATGGTATAAAAATTAGAAATAATAATAAATCAGGCTAGGTCTAGGCTGACTCAATTTATAAATGTTTTTAAAAAATTGTCTTGTCACTTTCAACCGGGCCTTAACAATCGTAACCAATAACCTAGTTGGGTCAACATGAGCTTACCGCTTGATTTTGAGCTGAGCCAATCCCAATTGTCATCCTTAATAAAAATATTTTGGTGTAAAATGAATATCATTTTAATAACATTAATTTAAAAATGGTATAAAAATTAGGAATGAGAATCGGTCAGGCTAAATCTGGGTGTCCTAATTTATATCAGGCCTAGACAACTCCGACTAATAACCTGATCAGGTCAACCCTGACCCAACCAATTGACTTTGGGCCGAACGGGCCCAATTGTTATCTCTAATAAAAATAATGATATAATTAAATTAAAATTTTGATAAATCGTGAAAATATAAATTATTCCTTAAAAAAAAGATTTGGTATACAAGTAATAAAAATAAAAAGGAAAGAGGTCATGTCATGATCAACATCAAGATAAAGAAAAAGACAAAGTTGTCACCTTTGCACGTATAGGAATGGGCGGTTTGGTTTGGTCTGGTCGGTGGGCTTTTGGGTTTGGTGGCGGCCGAACTTTAGACCATGACATAACATAAGCCCTTTTTTTTTCTTTCTCCTTTTTTTCTCCTTAAATTTCCATATTGTCTTTTTAAGTCAACCGATTATTTATTTTTCTTCATTATATTCTCTTCGTCCATATTAGCATATTTGACTTTTAGTTAGTAAAGATAAGTTGGCTATGTAATTATTGTATTTGTGAATTTTAAGTAAAAAAAACTCATTAAGTATTTAAGATCAACAATGGTAATGATAAGTAAAGGGAACTAAACAATAAAATATGAGTCATTTTAAACATTCTTTTTACTAGTTAAGAGTAAGACTGCGAAGTATTAAGTCTTTCCAAATCTCACATTTTAACATAAGTTTTACTAAGTTGTTATTGTTGTAAATCATTTCTACATAGTGCCATAAAATTTTATAAGTTGAAATTGTTCATTATTTTTTCATTAAAAGCAATTAGGTTATTATTTCCACATTTTTGAAATCATTGTGCAATTTGAATGTAAGAAAAACAAATGGTGTTTAAGCTAAAGAGTTATGCAATAACCGAAAAAAAACAAAAGGGGCTCCTAATTGTTAAAGCTAATTTTACTAAGAATGGCATCCTCTAAAAAGGAATATTCATCTGAATTAATAGACCATGGTTAGAAACGGTAAGTTAATTAATCGATCTAAATATGATTTAAGCAAATTTTAAATTAAATTTAAATTTAAGATAATCTATTTAGACATAATTGATTTAATAAAATATTAAAATAATATCATTTTGATATAAAAATATTAATTAAAGTTTCGGGTTAAGTTTGAGACATAAAAGTTCGACCGGATTCAACTCGTTGTCATCCTTAACCATGGTTAGACACAAAGAAACCTACGAGTAGAAACCTGGTTAAGCACATGAAAGACCGGCATTGTTGAAAGGCTGGCTTGCTCTTAGAAGGGACCTACCTACAACTAAGTTGGCTCCACTCTTCCTCCTGTACACCTTTATATTCCACAGATTCTCTGTTCTCAATTCAACTTTTTTCTTCTTCCATTTCAAAAACCTTCATTCCATTTTCTTATTCTTACTGGCAAACATCTGCAAACCAAAGCAGACCCACTTGTTATCTCTTCCTGGCAAGTGATCCCATCCATTTATTTCTATTTTTCTTTTCTGGGATTTCTTTTCTAGTTTGTTTGATGTGTGTACTGTCTTAAGTTTGAATCTTTAGCTCTGCTGCTCTGTTTTTCTACTCTGTTTTCTCAATCCGCTAACTGGTTTCTAATCTTCTGTCCTGTTTTGTTTTGTCTTTGTTTGCTGATTTAGAAATGAACTGTCTCGGTTTTGCTCAGGCTGATCACATCTTAGTGATCCTTGCGTGATGATGATTGCTGATCATTTTTATGATCAGCGATTTAATTAGTTGTGGTCAGTTGTATCTTTTTTTTTTCCTTTCAAATTTTCACAGAAACTGAAGCGATCATAAGATAATAACCCAAAAAGCCAAAAGATGCTACTTATTTTGATCACTACCTGTTCGCTGATCATCAATACGCGGAAAACAGGGATTCATGATTTTCTACTAAAAAAAAATTCCTTCGAGAAAATATACTATATAAGGAATCGAATCTAATCTTTCTACCTTATTTTTAGCTTACACGTATTAATTTGGTTTTGTGGTTAGGCGGAGGAATTAAAAACTTGCAAGTTACTTATGAGATCCTTCTGGGAATCAATAATAACTTATGAGATTTGTTGTTTGAATTGATTATTAAGCATTGATATGTGAGCCAACTTCTTTTTTCATCCGCTCTACTCTGTTTCTTAGCTAATTGTTCAGATTCCATTAAAACGACTTACACCAAAAGGCGATTGAACAGCTTTAGGAACAAACTTTGTTTTATTTTCTTGGCGTTTCTAGTGCCTTTAAAACCGGCTAATTACCCCTCGTTTTTTGCAATTGCAGTACAACTGTACAAGAATATCAATGATAAGCACTAGAGAGAGATATCTGTGTCTTTTTTTGTTTTTTTGCCCCTTTTCCTATGTTATTACCTATTATGATGATCATAATAATTATAGGAGGATGATCTTACTTGTAATTTGAACCCATTTAATGTTTAACTTAATGCCACGTTTGTGGGTTATCTTTATATGCCTATTCCTTCTTGAATGGTTAAAAAATTGAGAAGATTTGACCCTATATCCTAAAAAGTACAGGGCTATACACAAATTTAATTAAATTACAAGGTGTAGTAATATAAGAATAAAGGCAATTTTAGAAAAACTAAAACTTTGCCATAAATTATTAGTGGTAAGCAATCTTTTTAATGGTGTAGGTAATGAGGATTTACCACATAGGCTTAGGCTTGACTAATGGGTAGAGACTGCCATATGTCGTTTTGTAGGGACCATTTTCTTTGTGACTAGGGGTTTGGTTTAGAGTAAAAAGGAGATAAGGATTGGGATGTGATGCCTACTTTAATATGGCCATCTCAAACAATGCATTCTCTTTTTTTTGGTTATGTATTACCAAAATCAGAGAGATATAATTAGTTTATATTCGATACCAAGGTTTATTTGGAAGTAAGTCTTTTTTAGGGTTGAAGCAATTTAATCTGATGGATGCATTCCATCTTTTCTTTTTTCCCCCAAGTGGATGGACGGTCTAGATGCAATGATGGATAATGAAAGAAAATGACGTTTTTGGAAAGCAGTTAGCTTTTAGGAGTCTACTTGTCACGCTTTGGTTTACGTTAACTTACACACAAAAAGCAAAAGATGGAGAAGAAAACAAGGAAAACAATAGTTCTTAGGACCCACAAAGTTAATGGTCTCACATGATACCATCACATGCTATATCAGTCTGAGATGATCTTACAATATTAGCTTTCAATAGTTTTAGATTCATTTTAATAGTTTTTAATTATATATATAAAGATAGTGTTAATTACCAAAGAAGAGTTCGACCCAATGTTTTATTTCCGGCCTAGTTGATCCTGATTCGACATTGGAGAGGGGTCATTTCATTTTTCTCTCGAATAGTTTTGTCTTTCTTAGTTGCATAATTAACTTCTTATGCTTAGGAATATGTATAACCTATAATGAGTGCTACTTCCCCACAAGTAATGATGTGATTTGGATAAAACTTGTGGACTATGAATCATGATCAAGTTCCCCCATGACCTTGCTAATGACTTAGTCAGAACCCACCATTACTTCTCAATTTCATTACCCTTGTGCTGTAATTGTCATGCTTAGGATGGGTAGTGGGTCAAGTTACTCCAACCTATTATGAATCTGCCCCCCAATTCTTCTTACATATGGTTAGACGGCTTGATCATTACCAAAATGACATATTTTTAATATAATTGATTAAAGTGATTTTTTTTTTAGTTTGGTTTAGTTCGAGTCTTTCATTCTAAATCAAATTTAAAGAGGCCAAATGTCGATCAACTCAAGCTTGATTTCAGACAGAGCCAAACCAAAACTCCCAACCCTAGTCATGTCCTTCATTGTGGTCCTTTTTCCCTTTCTCATTCCTTTTCTTTTCTGTCTTATTTTTGGGTTTAAAGAATTGTATTGATCAAGTTATAGAAACTATTTATATGTTGGAGATGAACTAAAACTAGAGAGGGAAACCAAAAAAAGGTGAGGATACATCTTTCTACGTTGGGAAAATAAAAGTGAAGGATGCACTTTTTTCTAGGGGCGGCATATAAAAGACAAAAGAAACAGGCTGTTACAATGCAAATGTGGCGATCGTATACTATCTAATGAAAAAAAGGGGTACAGATCTTCTGTACCCTTATCTTGTACTTATTTTGCCCCTTTTGATCTTAACCATCCAATGCATAAAAAGGGGTACAGATCTTCTGTACCCCTATCCTGTACTTATTTTGCCCCTTTTGATCTCAACCATCCAATACAATGCATTGGATGGTTGAGATCCAAAAGGGACATGAGGTATTGGGTAAAAGGGAACAGAAGATCTGCCCCCGAAAAAAAGCACTTCTTTACTATTAAACAACTAAATAGTCAAATTTGTTAATTTATAATCTGATTCTGGTATGTTACCGCCCACTTGGGTTCTCGGTTAAAGTGCCTTTTCTGTTGGCACCACGTCAAAGATGACATCTTGACATTAGCATCTACACTTCTCTTGGCTTTTTATATTGTTTTTCTCTTCGTGACGTTACTTTGTTATATAATGATACTAGCTTAATTGTTTTGGGCTCAAAAAGCAAATAATTTAAAGGGAATATAGTATTGGAGAGTGATTAGTAAGCTCGGTTAACTTTCAATGAAATGTTTGTTTAAAACTAGGTGTCCCAAATAAATAGGATTTTACTAGGCCATTGAATATCTTCAATAATTTATCACTGTATCATCAAATCGGATCTTCAAGGTTCTACATGTTATATGTTCCTGTTTACTTTTACCTCAAATTCCAATTACTTGAATTTTCTAGCTTATATGGCTCTAACTTAACTGTGAACTTGTGAAGATTACAGAAGGCAATTCTTTTGAGCTACAGCCTAAATACATATGGAGGAAGAGACCCTTGTTAGTTCTGAGATACCAGTGAAGGTTGAGATTGATGATAAAGCTGATCCTATCAAGGTAAATTCTTTGATTAGATAGGAAGTTCATCGTTTGTAGCTCCTGTGCATATGTTATTTTATGTATGTTTATTATCAAAGTTCTGAATATTTCTGCTTTTATCTGACCTGGTCCTGTTGAATCATTAGTTTCTATGGTAAACATTTCTAGTGCCATTTGCTGCAGGAGGATATCTGAACTACTAGGGATCATATTTGTCATATTGATCATTTCTTCATGCTTTAAACATCTTATTCTCCTTTATGTCTAATTCTCAGTGATCCCTGCAATAATTTCCAATTTCTACTACCTAGGTGGCTGCCAACTTTAGATATGTGGAGTAATTTCCATTACTTAACTTGTATTAGCTATCAAAATTGTACAAGATATTTAATATACCAATCTCTCTGAAGAATTCGTAGAACTGGTTTTGATTCTTAGGACTATTATTACAGGCAGCTAATGGAGAGTTGGCACAGGTACAAAAAGAAGTAAAGAAAGAAGATGATGAAACTGATGGGGAGTTCATAAAAGTGGAGAAAGAATCACTCGAAGTGAAAGACAGATTGCACAAAGCTGAGTCAACATCTGCAGAGGATGGCAAGTCATCTGCCATTGAAAGAAGCTTTAGTGGTTCTAACAGAGAGCTGCTAGAATCTCAAGAGAAGATAAGGGAACTAGAACTTGAATTGGAAAGAGTTGCAGGGGAATCAAAACATTCCGAGTCTGAGAATGCAAAGCTAAAGGATGAGATCTTGCTTGCTAAGGAGAAGCTGGAGGAAAGTGGAAGAAGATATGAGGAGCTTGAATTAAGTCGTAAGAAATTGGAAGAGCAGATAATTGAAAGCGAAGAGAAGTATAGTTCACAGCTCAACAACTTGCAGGAGGCTATGCAAGCTCAAGAAGCCAAGCACAGGGAAGTGGTTGAGGTGAAAAAAGCATTTGAAGGCCTCAGCATTGAGCTTGAGAACTCAAGGAAAAAAATGAAAGATTTGGAAAATGAGCTACAAGTTTCTGTTGGTGAGGCAAAGAAATTTGAGGAATTGCATAGAGAAAGTGGTTCAAATGTTGAAACTGAGATGCAGAGGGCATTGGAGTTCGAGAGGCTGCTTGAGGTTGCAAAACTGAGTGCAAAAGAAATGGAAGATCAAATGGCTTCCCTCCGGGAGGAAGTCAAGGGCCTATATGAAAAGATTGCAGAAAACCAAAAAGTTGAAGAAGCACTTAAGAGCACCACAACAGAACTTTCAGCAGCTAAAGAAGAGTTGGCACTTTCAAAAGCACAACTTCTAGATGTAGAGCAAAGACTCTCTTCAAAGGAGGCTCTTCTAAGTGAATTGAACCAGGAGTTGGACCTCAAGAAAGCTTCAGAATCTCAGGTGAAGAGTGACCTCTCAGTGCTTGAGAGTTTACTTGCTGCTACTAAAGAAGATCTACAAGTCAAGACCTCAGAGTTGGAAGACACCGAGTTGAAGTTGGAGGCGGAAGTCAATGCGAGGGAACTGGTTGAAGCTGGTGCAAAATCCCAGGAAACACAAGTTTCAACTATAAAGGAGGAATTAGCCAAAATAGTTAAAGAAAAAGACGTTCTTGAAGCAGCTATGGCTGATCTCTCCAGTAATTCAGCACATGTGAAGGACCAGTGCCAAGAACTCGAGGAAAAGTTGAAGCTTTCAGATGAGAATTTCAACAAAGTTGATACTCTTTTGTCCCAAGCTTTATCTAACAATGCAGAGCTTGAACAGAAGTTGAAGTCTCTGGAAGACCTCCACAATGAATCTGGAGTTGCTGCCGCAACAGCCACCCAAAGGAACTTAGAACTTGAGGATTTAATGAAAGTTTCAAAAGAATCAGCCGAAAAGGCCCAATCTCAACTAACCGAACTAGAATCTCGCTATATTGTGGCAGAGCAGAGGATCGTGGAGCTTGAGCAACAGTTAAATCTTGTCAATCTAAAAAACGGTGATGCTGAGAGACAGGTCGAAGAGTTTTCCCAAAAAACTTCTGAACTTAATACTGCACTGAAACAGGTGGAGGATGAAAAGAATCAGTTGAGTAGTCTGATGTTGGAATACAAGGAAAAGATAAGCAATCTTGAATCTTCCCTAAACGAGTCAATATTACGCAATTCTGAGTTTGAGAATGAGTTGAAGATTGCAATGGATAAATGTGCTGAACATGAGAACCGAGCAAATATGAATCATCACCGCAGCTTGGAACTTGAGGATTTGTTCCAAAATTCTCATTCCAAAGCAGAGGATACTGGAAAAAAGGTGAAGGAGTTGGAGTTGTTACTTGAAGCAGAGAAATACAGGATTCAAGAACTTGAGGAGCAGATAAGTACACTAGAAAGGAAATGCCTGGATGCTGAAGTAGAATGCAAGAAATACTCTGAAAAGGTATCTGAAGTTGCATCTGAACTTGAGGCTTTCCAAGTGAGGGCATCAGGCCTTGAAAATGCACTGCAAGTGGCCAATGATAAGGAGAGGGAGTTAATTGCAAGCTTGAACACAGTTACCGATGAAAATAAAAAGTTAGAAGATGCCTCAAGCAATTCAAGTTTAAAGCTGGCTGAAGCTGAGAATCTTGTTGAAGTCTTGCGGAATGAACTAACTGTTGTGCAGGAGAAGTTAGAGTTAGCTGAAAACAGTCTGAAGGCTGTTGAAGTGAGGGAAAGTGATGTGCTGTTGAAGCTCAAGGTGGCTGAGGAACAGCTTAAAGAACAAGAGATAATGTTAGAGCATACCACTGCAAGAAAATCGGAGCTTGAAACATTACATGAATCCTTAACAAGAGATTCTGATATCAAGCTTCGAGAAGTGACAGAGAACTTCAATAATAAGGATGTTGAGGCAAAATCCTTGGCTGAGAAACTGAAGATTCTTGAAGACCAGGTAAAGTCGTATGAAGAACAACTGGCTGAAGCAGCTGGGAAATTAACTTCACTGAAGGAAGAGCTGGATTTGTCATTCATGAAAATTGCTTCTTTAGAAACATCTAATGAAGAGCTAAAAAGTCAGATTTTGGAAACTGAAAATAAGGTTTCTATCTCGTCTGCAGAGAACGAAATCTTGCTTGAGACGAACAATCAGCTTAGAATTAAGATCGATGAACTTCAAGAAATGCTAAATTCTGCCATTTCCGAAAAGGAAAACACTGCTCACCAGGTTGCCTGTCATGTGAACTCAATTAAAGAAATAACAGATGAGCACTCTAGAGCCTTGGAACTTCATTCTGCAACTGAGGCTCAGAAGAAGCAATTGGAAGCACAGTTGCAAGAGACGATTCAGAGACTCGCTCAGAGAGATGAAGAAACAAAAGATTTGAATGAGAAACTAGATGCACTTGAGAGCCAAATAAAGTTGTATGAACAACAGACTCATGAGGCATCTGCAGTTGCTGATGGTCGAAAACTCGAGGTGGAAGAGACTTTACTGAGATTGAAACATGTAGAAAGCATTGTTGAAGAATTGCAAAAGAAATCTAGTCACTTTGAAAAGGAGAGCAGAGGTCTAGCTGAGGAAAATTTGAAGCTCACTCAGGAACTTACTTCAAATGAATCGAAACTATGTGATCTAGAAGCAAAACTCTCCGCAGTTCTTCGTGAGAAAGGTGAAGCAGATGAACAGCTTCAAACTTCAAAGAAGGCCATGGAAGACATATCAAAGCAGCTTACAGATGAAGGGCTGAAACTGCAGACTCAGGTTTGTATCAATATTTTTGTTTCCTTCAATAGTATCGTAAAAGCTAACCTTTTGTTTTATGGTCGTCTGATGCAATAAACTGTGATTGTGCAGATATCTGCAGTTTTGGATGAGAACAACCTACTCAATGAAACATCTCAAAATGCAAAGAAGGAGCTTCAATCAGTTATAAGCCAGCTTGAAGAACAATTGAAAGAACAGAAGGAAAATGAAAACACATTGAGAATTGAATGCGAGAGCCTCAGGGCAGAGGCTGCTGAGAAGTCATCCTTGCAAACCCATCTCAAGGAACTTGAAGAACAACTGTTGAGAGCTAATAAAGACGAGGTATGGTGAACTCTAAAATGAAGCTATATGATATTTCAACAGGATTTGATTAAGAAACTTCTTTCATTTCCAAACTTTTAGGAATCAAATTCTGAGAAAGAGTTGGAAAGAGAAGCAGCCTTGAAGAAATCTCTTCAAGAACTTGAAGCTAAAAACAGAGAAGTCACACTTCTGCACGAGCAGGTGAAGGAGCTTGAACAGAAACTGCAGCTTGCTGATGCTAAATCAGTTAATACCGTGGAGCACAAGGATGGAATGGAGATCAAATCCAGAGACATTGGATCAACCATTTCTACTCCAACCAAAAGAAAGAGCAAGAAAAAGTTAGAAGCTGAATCTTCTCAAACTTCTCAGGTTCAAACTGCAGAGACTTCACATGCCATGACATTTAAGTTCATCTTGGGAGTGGCTTTGGTGTCTGTCATTGTTGGTGTAATTCTTGGGAAGAGGTACTGATCATTGGGCTGTGGTTTTTTGAGTTTTCCTTTATTCTCTTGTTTACATGCAAGCTTATACACAGAATACTGGAATCTGGGTTTGTATACCATTCAAGCTTAGGTCTTTAGTGTTTGGTCAGGGAATTTGTTTTTCCTCCTGTCCCTCAATTCAATGCATAGCCAAAAATGTTGGATTCATGAAAGTTTGTTTCAAGTTTTTTGAGTAACTACTTCATCAGCTTCTCTTGCTAATGCCTTTTCAGTTTAAGGATGATCACAAGTCAAGTTGAGCTCAGGCTTTATATTTGGTCCAGAGTTGAATCTGATTGAGTTTCATAGGTCTAAAATTAATTAAAGTGACATTATTTTGTAGATGAAAGAAGTTCAAGACTAAATCTTTAAAAATAAATTTAATAGGGTCCGATGGAAGCTTCAAGCTTCCCAGGTCCGATTGTACTCAAGCTCGAACTCAGGCCTATAGTTTTAGGTCCAATCGGGCTTCATAACAAACTCAAACTTAAAAATAAAATTCTAAATCTGGTTCATACCTGGACCAGTTCGACCTGATCTAATGTCATGCTGCTCAATCCTTACTCCCATCTCCTCTCCATGCATTTGTACATGTTGGAGAAAATTTACAGGCTCGTTTTTTATGACATTGATTATCCAGAAACTGTACTATGTCCTGAAAAGTTGGAACACTTTTGAATGATTGATAATAGGAGGGTCCATTGTCTAGCCATTTTTATGGTTCCACTTGGACCTCCAGGAAAAATTAGGGGAACGTTAAATCAAATCAGGAAATTTAGTAGATTGAAGTTGATTGATTAAATGTTTTGGTCCGACCCAACTTAATCTAACTTGTCATACAGGATTTACTTATAATGGAACATCAAATTGGCATGATTTGTATTAAGTTAGAACACAATTAAATAAAATTACTTTATTTTATTTATATTTATTAAAACAATATATTTAATTAATTTATTCAAATTATTTTAGTTCCAAACTTAATTGGAAAGTCAATTAATTCAAGTTATTTTATTAATTTTAAATTGGGACAAAATGTCAAACTCAATTCTCAAATTTTATTTTATACTTATTTTTAATAATGAAAATTTGTATTTAATAATATTATTTTATTTAAATTTAATAAAAATTATTTTAATTAATTCAATCGGGACATTTAAATTCAAATTCAATTCGTAATTTGATTAATGCAAGTTATTTTTGTTAGATTAAAATATCAATCCTAATTCTTAAAACTTCTTTCATACTTTATTTTTTTCTCAATAATAAATGAATTTGTAATTATTATTTTAAATATACATCTTAAAATAGTGTAATAATCCCTATGGTACATAAAAATTACAGCCCTAGCTTGAAGACAAGATCCAAGAGTACAAAATTGTTGTTTCTTAACAACAACGTTAAAGTTTTGACACCATCGTTAAGGTTACTTAGGATCTTCCCTTTCTTGTACACCTAAAGAGATATACCATTATTTTTGTGACATTAAAGACAGTTTTGTGTTCAATGACAAGCCTTTTTCTTTTTTTTTTACAACTAAGAAAACCAAAACTATCTTATAAAATAAATATGACAGACATAAGCTCATATAATTAAAGAGAGGACTTCAAAAATATCGTCCCAAATTTAAAAATTTGTAGAAATGCTATAACTCAATTTAGCCAGACAATCTTCTGCAAAATTACCTTCACGAAGAACATAGCCAATAGAACAACTCCAATTTCTAGTAAGGTATCGACTAATTTGTCATTCAGATTGTAATTTTTTGGGTCGATTTATTTTAACAAATATCGTTATTAAAAACTAAATAATTTATTAATTGATCGATCAATTTTATTAAATTAATAAGTTCTTATAAATTAAAATAATTTAATTTAATTTTTATTTAATAATCTTTGTTAATTAAATTTTAAATTATTCAATAAGTAATTAAGTATCGACACCCCAAAAAAAATAAAAAGTGCTAATAATTAAAACAATGTTGATTTGAATTGAGTTAAAATCAAATAAAAAATAACCAAATTAGTAAAATAATAAAAAGGTAACCATAACACATAATTTACAAAGTGTGATGAATGTCCTACAGCACATCACAATCACAAGGAAAGCTTTCAAGTGCTACAAAAACTGTGGACTCACTTGTTTGGCATTTGGAACCTTATTAGCTGTGCTACTTGTCGTTTACGGCGTTTCTTTTACCTCCATCCTTCTTCCTCTTCTTCTTCTTCTTTGTTCTTTCTATATTTTTAACAGCTAAAATGAAAACAACATTGTCATGATCACATTAAAATTTTGAGAATCATCACTAACATAAACACAACATTGTCATGATCACATTAAAATTTTGAGAATCAGCACTAACATAAACACATCTTATGTGAAACCCCAAATTCTAGTCTTTAACACAAAGTTATTACATCAACCACAACATCTATCTAGAATCCATCCTAAAACGTGAAATCTTAAGAGGAGCAAGTGATACGCAACTTTCTATTTCCGATCCAACAAAGTTATTATGAAGAGTACACATTGGAATATACAGGAATAGAATAATCCAAGTACAAGTCCATTCTTACCTGGTAGTTGCATTAGATGAGATATCAACAACAGGGACCCTACTACGGTTGGTCCCCTACGCACCTCAGGGACTTGCATGTACATATCAAGAAGCTAAACAACGAAGTAACGAACTTCTTTTTGTTCAGTTTTTGTTTTCTTCTCCCTCCCAATGCTAAACAAATAATGCCCACTTCCACTGATCCACTTGTACAATTATTGTTTAGTCTAATTATACAGTGCACTGAAACCCACACACACACATACGCACAGTCTCTGTTTCTACTGATCTGCCTCTGCTCCTAACTTCCATGCAAAATCCCCAACCGGGGAATCAGAATCATACCAGTTCTTGTACTAGAAGATACGAACATTTACACTTTCTTCATTTTCCCTTTATCAAAATTTTCATCAATTGGCAAAAACTAAAAGTAAAATTTCCCCTGCAAAAAGAATTGACAACTAAGTAAGAATCAATGATCATCAAACCGAAACCCAAAAGTAATTCAATCGGACGGCTGCCAAGCAGAGGCAGTCAACAAAGACAAGTCCTTCCAACCCAATTTCAAGCAACCATTTTCCTCCACCAAGGTATACCCTTTCCATGGAAACATTCCCAAGAGCAGGTTTGCTTGGGCTGCCGGACTACCCGCCAGCGACACGGGTTGGAACCCGACCCTTCTAAGCTCATCCCCCCATCTCTCCACCTTTACCTCACCCGTCCTCTTGGGCCCACCAACGGCCACGATGTTCCTGATCTCACAACCAAACAACTGCTGCTCCACCGTATGCCTCTCCACATTGTCCAAACCCAAGCCGTCGCCTAAAGCATCAAACAGCGCACTGTAGTAATGCAATGCCTCGACAAACCGCGCCAAGAAACTACCGCCGTGGCTAAGATCTTGTTCGACGGTCGTGATCAGTTTCGGCCTCAACAGGGTCAGTAATCTCAACGTCCCCAAATCGCTCCCGGTGATATCATATAAACAATGATGCATCCAGTGCACCACTATAGCTTCTCTAGGTCTAATACCGAGTTGACTCAGGTCTGTCAAATTTCCGATTTTGCCCTCCAGTGGTAAGAACTCAAACGGCAGACCGAGTGAGCTTGCGAAATCGGCGAGCCTCCTTCCGGTTGACTCCAGCAACTCGGAGGAGGACCCGAACCCGGTGATTCTAACGGATCGGATTTTTTTAGTCCGGGAAGCGAGGATGTGGAACAACCCTGGCCACTGGAGGCCTTGCATTATATCGAGATCGATGACGTGGACACGATCCTCTCCGTCCAGTGCTTGGAAAATGGCTTGATTAGCAGTGAAGTGAGAGAACTTGATTGACGGGCTAATCGAGTTGTATGATTGCAAAGCGTTGAAGATTTTCTGCGACTGCGTTATGCTCAAAGTTTTGGAGGTTAGAGGAGAGTAGATACGTAAGAATGAGCTTACCACTCGCGACTGCAGCGCGTGAGCGAAGTACGCCCCGACTCGCTCCGGCGAGGAACCGAAAGGAGAGGAGAGCTCTGATATCTGCGGGAGAAGACAGTTGGCGTCGTCGAGATTGTCCATGGCAACGCACTCCGCGCATTGTAGGAGAAGGCCGAGAAGTCTCAGGCCAGTGGACTCGCCTCCTTCAACGACCGTGGTGGAGTCTTCCTCGGCGGCGGTTTTCTCACCAGAGACGGAGGCTTCGGCGGAGAAGTTTGGACGTTTAGAAGCAGGGTCGTCGGAATCTCCGTCTCTGTCGCCGCGCTTTGTCTTCATGGGGGAGGCAGGATTGTTAGGGGTAGAAGATGAATCACAGTTGATAGTGGGCTGAGCAACTAAGCTTTGAATCATTATCGAAAGAGAAAAAAAGGTACGTGGGCGAGAGAGATTCGCTGAGGAAGGAGATTTCGAGCGAAAGGGACAAATCTTGCAGGGAAGGACGAGAGATGTATGTGCAGAGCTGTGTCAGAGCAGAAAAAAAGAGCGGGTGATGATCAGTTGGTCCGTTTGGACAGCGAGAAAGTGAGGGAAAATTCAGGTAAAAGTTGCGCAACTTTTCTTCAGTTTATAAAGAAGGAATTGAGATCGGTTGTCGTTTTTGGTATTCTTTTCCTCCGTTGAGGCGTGTCGTTGAGTCCGTTTGATTTGGGATTATAATGATTTAATTTAAAAATTATTGATATTATAAATTTAATAAAAGACCAATGATTAATGGGGGTTAGGTTTGTGATCTTATGTTGTACACATAGGATTCTATTTTGGGTAAGCATCGAAATTCGTCTTGGTCTAAGAGATAAAGGAATTAGCATGGGCCGAATCGGGTCGAGTTTGCCTCAAATTTTCATATTCTAACCTAAGCTAGGCTTAAAGCTCAATTGAGCCCAAGATTTCAAGCTTGATCAAACTTAACTAATTTTTTTTATATTTTTAAAATATAAAAATAATGTTATTTTATATAAAAATTTAAATTTCAAGCCCAAAACCATAAATTATATATAATTGATGCCCATTCAATTTAAGTAGATTGGGTTAGACCAAGTCGAATCATAACGTGCTGAGTTTTTTTGTCACCTATAGTTTTAATCAGTATTTAAGTAAGTCGTTATTTTAATTAATATAAATTAAAGGATAATTATTTCCTCAAAATTTTAGGTAAATTTATTAACATGTTCATAAAATATTACTTAAGACATATTTTATAGGTTTACTCATATTTCTAATTATGTCCTTCCATTTTAAGGATGATAACGAGTCGACTAAATCGGATTAATCTATTGCTTAAGTATGATATGGTCGAACTTAATTGAAAATAAAATTATTATCATTTGATCTAAATCGATTTTGTTTTATGTAAAAACTTGAAACTTCAAATCAAATTTGGGCTCGACTTGAGTCGGGATTTTTTTGCGACCCTTAATTTTGATTAGTGGTTAGGTTGGTCCTCCACCCCTAATTTTTATAGGCTTACTCATATTTCTCTTCAAGTCCTTCCAAT
>JANITW010000066.1:74637-97322 GCA_027564335.1 Erythroxylum williamsii | reverse complement strand
ATCTATGAAAAGTAGGCAAGGATCATTGTAATTTTAACTATTTTATATTCTTAATAAAACTTTATTTTTTATTTAGTTATGATATGAAAATTTTTGTAAAATCTATATTTTATTTAGACCCTCCTATTTTAAATTCCTGGCTCTGTCACTGCCTATTACCATTCCCTTATGTGAACCAACCACCCCTAATACGCAACTTATAAGGTCAAAAGCAAGCAAATCAGATGATAGTAACCACCATTTTCTTATCAGTCTTTGAAACAATGAGCAGTGAAACAGAAAAGATGAGGTCTGATCTGATCTGATTTTTTAAGCGCAAGTTGGTGTTGAACACAAGACCAAATTTGAAACTCTTTGTGATGTTCAACGAATCTGATGGGATCTACAGTTATGCTCTTGCTTATATGATGAGCTCAAATAGTTAAAAAAAAACCAGTTGGAGACAGATTTGGTTTACATGTTTTGACACCACTTCGTCCTCTCTAACCTCACCTTCTGGAAATTGCTAATTACTTTGCTAAGTACTCTAACATTTGAGTTTAAGTCGTTTAAGTTCAAACTTCAATTTTTATAAAGGGTAACAAATTATATTTTTTTTACAATTTTTCTAGTTAAAAAATGACAATAAAAGATATATTTAAATAAATAAAATATTACAAATAATAAAAAAAAGATATGCACACATCATATGTACATCAAAAGGAATTGGCATATAAAAAATATTAAACAACATTAAAACAGACTTCGAGTCCATAGCAAATCTTTGATAATCTGAGACTTTTGAAGTAGCAGCATTACTCTGCCTTACATGATCAGTTGAATCATAAGTATTAGCAGGAGGAATCGCGTGACCTTGGGATGACAACCCTCTACCAATATGATCTTTTCTTTGCTGAAGCAAGAATCATTGCCTTCTACTGATTAGTGATCCTTCTTGGAATGTGTCTTCAAGTTGATAACTATCGAACAGGTGTGCAAGTAAGCAACAAGCCCGGGAAGTAGAACTCTAGACAATAAGTCCAGAGCTGGTTGGTAAGAGTCCGCCCAAAGGGCAACAAGTTGTCAACTAACCTTCCCCCGGTCACCAGTAAGAAGGAAGAAGGCTTGCAATAAGTGCCTTAACAAAGCACCAGCTGCTGCTATAAGACATTTTCTTAGACATCCATTCCTCCATCTTTTTGCTTCAGTAATGGGAATTCAGTTTCCCTGAATACTACATCTCTACTTATCTGAGTCTTGTAAGCTCCTGACTGTAGGATTAGTACTTTGTAACCTTTGGTTCCTTCAGGATAGCCTAGAAATACACCTTTGACTGCTCTAGGTTCTAGCTTCCCTTATATTTGGTGAATATAGGCATTGCATCCAAAAGGTTTTAAGTGAGTCAAAATAGGTTTAGAACCACTCCATACCTCTTCAGGAGTTTTATACTCATTTACAGATGTTAGTAGTCTATTGACCAGGTATGTTGCGGTTTTGATTGCTTCCTCCCATAGAGCTTGAGATAGGCCTGAGGATAGCAGCATGCATCTAGTATTTTCGAGTAGGGTTCTGTTGAGTCTTCTTATTACTCCATTCTATTGAGGTGTAGCCTTGACAGTTCTGTATCTTTGAATTCCCTTCCTTTCAAAATAGTCATCAAACTATTTATTGCAGAACTCTAGTCCATTGTCTGTTCTTAGGCACTTCAGTTTCTTTCCTGTTTGATTCTCCATCAGAGTGTGTCACTTCACAAATGCCTTTAGTGCTTCATCCTTAGACTTCAGGAGATATATCCAGCATTTTCTAGACCTGTCATCAATAACATACATGACATACCTCTTACCTCCCAAAGTTTGAGTTTGAGCTGGCCCCCATAGGTCACTATGAGCATATTCCATGTTACTGGTAGCTCTCTTTACAATCATTGGGAAAGGGGTTCTGTGATGTTTCCCTAGAATACATCCTTCACAAAATTCAATCTTCTTTACAGTAGTGTTTAGCAGCAGTCCCTGTTGCTTTAGGTGTTTGAGGCTCTTGTTTCCTCCATGTCCTAGTCTTACATCCCACATAATAGTTTAACTCCTTTTCCTCTACTATTAGATTGATCTTTGTAGTACCTACAACATACTATAGATCTCCTCGCTTTCAATTGCCTTAATGACCATCTTACCATCCTTGATGATTTCTCTCAAACCATCCTTTGACCTTATCTTGTATCCTTGCTTGTTAAAGGTACTTTTTGATAGAAGATTTCTTCTAACTCTAGGAATATATCTTACATTGCTCAATGTTCTCCACTTTCCATCATACATCTTGATGGACACATTGTCAATGCCTTTGATATCTTGCTTCCTTGCATCAGCCATCCTTACTTTGACTGACAAGTTCTCAAAAGAAGAGAACCAATCCCTATGAGGAGTTACAAGCATTGTGCAACCTGAGTCCAGAATCCATTCTGTTGTCGTCTCATCTGTTTCAACAGTCATGGCAAGTATCTCATCTCCACTGGATTCTTTAAACTTCTCAACATTTCCAACATCACCTTTCTGTGCCTCCTTGTCCTTCTTCTTCTTCTTCCTGCAATCGCTTACAAAGTGTCCCTCTTTATCACAATAATATCATTTTTTTACCTTTGGCTTTGTTCTTTTTCTTGTCATCATCATTCTTCTTCTGTTTGCCCTTTTCTTTGACTTTCTGTCCACCACCTTTCTTTGAACCATTATATGAAAATTTATTCTCGGATTTATTGTCCAAGAATATCACCTCTAGTTCCTTTTTGAAATGATTGTCGTCTATTACTTCCTCTATCAAAAAATCAAAAACCCTCATTATTGTTAGAGCATCCCTACTAGCATACTTAACCACTTTTCTGAATCCATTGTGTATTCCTTTGGAAGTGACTTTAGAATCACCACTGCTTGGTGTTCTTTTGAGATTTTCTCCCTTGTTACTTCAAGATCTTGAATTAGCTTAAAGAAATAATCCAAGTTGTCTTCTAGGGTTACTATTATATTCATTATGAAAATTATAAGATTGTGCAGCAGGGTCATTTTGTTTGGTAGGCATCGTTTGGAATAAATTTCATCCAGTTTATCCCATAAAAGCTTCGCGGTGTTACAATCTTTCGCTTTTCTGATGACAATATGTGAAAGATGCAACATTAACTTGCAATCTGCTAATCTTGCTTTCTTCAGATTCTTTACAGAATCTGGCTCATCTTCATAGGTAGCATCTATGACCTTAAAGCATTCGTAGGATTCAAGTAGGGCTTGCATCTGTAATTTCCAGATTGCAAAGTCCTCCTTTCCAGTGAACACTTTCATCTCTTTTCCTACCATTCTGTAGGTTCTTTGTAAGGACTTGCTCTTGAGCTTCCTTCTTGATGGATTCTTGACTTGTCAATAGGAATGTGGATAGAAACTTAGAAGCTCTTATACCAATATGCTAGGATCTTTATAAAGCTTTATGTATTTGTTGCTTGACTGATGATGGTTTAATTCTTAGACTTGTATTTTGCAGAAATAAAGAGTTGCAAAAATGTAAAGAACACACAAGAATTTACTTGGTTCGATAGCACAAAGCTATCTATATTCAAGGATCAATCTCACACTTTGGTTTTTCACTACCTTCAAGAAAAGGAATACAAGAGATTGGGTGTTTCATAAAAACACCTGCAAGAGCTCCCTCACAAACTCCTTAGTACTCTTTGGATAAGTACTCTAGCACTTGCTCAATATTTCTATCTTGAATTAGAAGATTGAATACATGTATTAGCTTGTAATAATGTTTTTTAATCTGAAGCTTGAGGTTTGTCTTATTTATAATTGTTGAAGATGGTTGCCATCTGTTGTGTTTGAATAAGTCAAAGTATGATGCATGTCATGTGTCTTCCATATGATTCACTAATGCTTCTGCTATGCGTTTTATGTATGATGAATACGCTTGCGTTTTGTCTTAGCTTCTGATGCCTTTACGTGAGTCTCATATGTGTGTGTCTTAGGCTTAGCACAAGTCTTTAGACTTCATTCGAACATTCCAAAGTCTAGCTCTCTTTCGAAAGATTCAGACATTCCCTTTCTTTTTCCTTCGATTCTTCATCTGTGTTCCTACGTTGATGAGTTTGTATGAGAGTTTATGGAGAATCTTGTGATTTCCTTCACACAAATAATAAGAGTATGGTATTGCTTTAAGTAACAGTGATGTAACAAGAATTAGTGGACGGGTTTCAAACCTAAAGAATCAAGCAATCAGGTTGGAAGTGCTGCATGTTAAACGAAAACACCCCTCATGTAAAGCTGTAAGCTTACATATCGGCTGAACTTGTTTGTTGTTTAGTACGTTGAATACAATCATAGTAACTCCTTGTAAAAAGGGTGCATTTGAGGATATTGAAAATTCAAAGGGGGTTAATTATTTCGCAAACTTATTTGGCACCAACAAAATAAAAATAAGTAAAACAGAAATAATAAAAACACCAAAAATTTGGTAACGCAGTTTGGTATACCTTGTCTACGTCTGTAGGGCCCTCACCCAGATTAATAACTTTCACCGAAGTACAATTAGATTTACCCAAGGCTTTACTGAGTCGACACTACTCAACCTTTGATACTATCACTTAACTCCACTTTCCGTGAAAGATTTTCACAGACCCGATAACACGACCGACTCGTGTTAACCTCATCAGAGGATTTTTCTAACTACTTTCACTCAAAACGATAATAAATAAAAATACTTCAAGTATTTAATCAATTGAAAATTAAATAACAAAATACTTGAGACAAAAGAAAGACTTCCCCCTAATTTTAACTTATTGAAATAACCCAGCTAAAAATCTTCTTCGTAATTGATTCTTTCTTCGCAAGAATAAGTCATGATGTTGCTTCAAATAATAACCAATACTCACGTCACCGAAGAAGATATTCACCTTACTCACAAAACAAATTCACCGTGGCTCATACACCAAAACACGTTAATCAGCTGTGTTAATTAACATACACAGCAAATAGGATTTTTCTTCATAGACACAAAACCAGCAACTTCAGAAACTCTCACGCATATTTTCGTTGCAGCACACACTGCACTAGGTTGCTTCTCAACTTGCGTGTTTTAATAAACTTCTACCATAAATCAAATATGTGGGCAACACTTCCTATAGAGATCCACGCAGGCTGCTTCAACCTTATGCCCAACGTACGACACAATATTCAACTACATGAAAACACCAGGTGCGCAGCCAGCCTCTTTTCTTTTCTCACACATGACTTCCACACCACAGTAGTAACGCGCACACACACGAGGTTTTTCCAAGTGACCTCTTTTTGAAAGATTTCAATTAAAACCCAATCTCTAGATGCATGTTTTGGATAGACTTCAATTAAACACAATCTCCACATCTGCTGCATATCCACGTGAATGAGTTGAACTTTCCATTAAAACACAATCTCCACCCATCTTCTTCAATCCATATTATAAAATATATCCTAACAGATATCGTTGCTGTAATCCTTGTAGCAGGTTCGACAAGCATGATAATCAGTAACTCCTAGTGAAAGGGGTGCATTTGAGGATATCGTTGCTGTAATCCGTGTAGCAGGTGCGACAAGCATGATAATCAGCTAAACAAGGCAAAGGCTTCTGATATGGAAGCTTGAATTCCTTCTCAGGGAGATCCTTGGCTTTCTCTGTTACTTCTGCACCATGTTATCCTCTTGCTTCTGCAACTTCTCCGGTCCGGAACATTTTACTCTCTTGAATAACAGATTGAATTGCATCCAACATTCTGTATTAGCAGGTTGCACAGTAGGGTTTAATGGTAGATACAATGGATGTTGAACTATTTAACCTAGTTGAGCTCCTTTCAGCATGTCAAAATCATCACGAAACTGCGTCTCATTCCCTTGATTTCGGGGTTTAGAAGGCTCTCGTGGTATCTTAGTTTTACGTTTCTTTGGATTCTTCTTTACTTTTTCATGACCATTAACAAGCTGATTGACAAGGTTGCCTATCATCTCAATCGTAACATCGGCCATCGTACCAAGTGCATCTATGAACACTTGAACTGTCAAGGAACAGGTTGTGTTAATCCATGAGAAACTTAAGCATTCAACTTCTGTTACTCACCGGCAATAACACCCACGCTTAACGAGAGTCGCGCTGAAATATAGGCTATGGAGAAGTCCAATATTACGTAGTCTTAAGCTTACTTATGGAGAGTTATTTCTGATAGATATATATACAATGCAAAATAATGATATTACAAAAATATGAATAAATACTTATAAATATAGAATGTTAATAATAAATAAAATAATTAAATAAATAAACAAACTAAAAAAAAACTAAGGATGACAATCTAGCTTGGACCAGGTCAAGCTCAAAGTCAACAGGTCAAGCTCGAGTTGATTAGGCCATGGGCCGAACTTTGGCTAGGGTTGTTTAAGCCCAGTTCGACATAAAGCCTAATCAAAAACAACAAAATGATAATATTTTTAAAATTTTCAGAAATTAATAAATCAAGTAGGGTCAGGTCACGTGCTGATCAGCCCATAGGGTAAACCCAGGCTTGACTTATTGCCATCCCTAAAAGATAAGTACAATAATAAATCAAATCAACTATGTTAAGAATATAATTAGGCTAAGTAAGAGACTCTCTAGGCTAAATAATTAGGAGATAAGCACTACATATTAAAAAAAAAAAAGTTAACTACAAAACAAAAAAGCTCTTAAAGGAAAAAGTCTAAAATATCTAAGAAAATGAGAATAAACTTATTAGGAGTGATCCTTTTCATGTCATGTCCTCAGAGTCACATCATTCTAGATCTCGGTTGAGCTAAACTTGATCTCATATCATGTCATCAGTAACTTATAACAAGAGTCATATCATTCTCGGTTGAGCTAAACTCAATTTGTTCAGCTTTCTAACATAGTCTTTGATAGCCTATCTTGTCAAGGTCTCACACCCGAAATAACCTGATACAGGTAATGCAGCATTTCCAGATTTTTCAGGCTCTCAGTATCTCATTTCTTTCATTTTCTGACTTCAGGAAGCTGAATGTTCAAACTCCATCTATGATTCTCATCCTGGTAAAACTTTTGTATAATAAATCTGAATTTATCATTCCTTTGCCTTATGATAGTTCTATTTCTTGAATGGAACGAGGGATGGGATATAAAATAACTTTAAGAGTGTCACCGTAACACGGTGGTAGTAACCGGATCGAGCTTGTTTATCCCTGAGCTTAATGCAAGTCTTCATATTTCACTAGTATATATATACAATTCTGTGGCGTATAATATAAAATGATGCAGAGAAATCACCATAGTATGGTCCAAGAGAAAATCTGGGACCAATCTGCTTTACAGAAACAGTTCACTCTTCATTCTGCTCCTTCCCTTTTGACTACAGGAGCTAGAGTTTATCTAGATAGGGACACTTGAATGTTAATCAACATCATCAGTATTACAAGCACCTTTTGCTCGTGATGATGACTGCATAACAAAAATAACCTTAAGAATTCAACAAAGAATGATATACTTCAATGCAGAAGGACCGGATTCCGTCGCCAAAATGCTGCAGTGTGCTTCTCCGAGATTATGAAAACTATCCAGAAGCATTCTACATCAGAGATTTCAGGCTGCACACATTGCATCACCACAATAATGACTACCATCCTGATATTGACCTTTCTGTGCACAAAGCTGAGGACACTTCGCTGCTTTAGCTACTACCTTAAGGATCATCATTCATCTGTATCAACCACAGCATAAATCATCACTATGAGCTCTCTCTTAGACTGGCCAAATGTGCAGTTAAACGGAAGAATATGAATTACATATATTATTTTTCACGCAATATCTTAAAAAACGCATTTACTTTACCAAAAGATTATACCTTTACTGAGAAGTTATAAAACTTTTGACTGTTTCAACAATAGCATACCATTGGCTTCCATCCAATACATGCTCATTAATATTAAGTCAGAATCATAAAAATTGAAAATTCTCCAAATTATCACTTCCAACAAAGAATAAAATGAAAATTCAGAATGAAATGCTCTTTGAATTCAGGCAAAATACTTTGGATAATGCTTAAACATTTCAGACAACATACCGTTGGAAGGGTGGTCGACATGTACAAAGAAACTTGCGGCAACTATGAGATAGCAGAGAACAAGCATCAGGCCTTTAAAATAGTTTGCCTTCCCATCCTGGCCAAAGCCAATGTTTTTAAAAACCAACAAGTGAACATGTAAGGAAATAGTCAAGTTCTACTAAGACATCAAGCGACAAAATCAAATGATGTGCCAATTTTAGCAAACTTGTTTTTATTCTTTAGGACCTCTTTATTTTTTCTTTTTTCGTTAATATTGACTTTATGCCAAGTTCTATATCAGCTTGTAACCAAACCATTCTTCTTGGTACTGTAGAATTGAACTCCTTGTACTTGAGAAAAGAAAGCAGAAATGGAGATAACCAAAGGTATATGTATGCCTTTAGATGAAACCATTCTTTCTTTTGGTAGTAAAGAATCCATAAGAAATAGGATATGCAAGTGAGAGCATACTGTCTGAGACTGTCAAAAAAGGTTCATCTTTGAGGATAGCATCACCTTTTATGCCATAACCTTACGATAGCATAACTTTCCAAGCATATCCAGTAGATGTAAATTCTTTTAGATGTATAAAGACATGCATAAATTAGATACATGTGTATGTACTATTCTGACAGGTAAAATGCAAACCTGAAAGTTTCTGCAACTCTGTGATGCACAGTAAAGATTTTTTTAACAAACAAGAACGGAAAAAGGATAAACAGACAGAATTACAAACCTGCAACATAAATGCCACCACTAGAACTGTTATAAACAGGGTAGCAGTCTCAAAGAGTTGAAAGTTCAAGTCCATCGGTCTTCCCATGATCCATCCGACAACGACGCAAAAGGGAATCTTGAAGTCACAGGGGAAGAAAATTCTTTAGCTCATTGAAGACAATAACCTTTTACCTCTGAAAATACTTTTATTCCAAAAGTACAGACTATTGGTTATTCCACAGCAAGCAAATCGTAACCATATCATCCTAATATTGAAAGATGATCAGAATGTTGAAGAACTAACCACAAACATTGATATCTGGGTACAAGATCCTATAGCAACCCCAAGTGCAATGTCCTGAAAAATAAATTATAGTTCATAATTGTTTAAACAGATATCACATAAGCACCATGACCATGAATAATATAAGAAATTTAACATTAGCAGCAAAAATATTATCACAGCACTGACAAGCTTGTCCTTTGTGGCAAACATGATTGCGCTTGCATGCTCAGCAGCATTTCCTACAATTGGAAGGAGAATCACACTGATGAAAGACACAGGCATGTTCCACGAGTCGGATGCTCCCTGAAAAAAGAGTAGTAATTGGTATCAAAATTTACCAAGTTTAGGTAACATAGTAATTACATTCAATAGGAATGATTCAATTACGCTACCATTTCTTTTTTTTATTTTTCTTGTGTTATTTTCAGGTGGGTGGTAGTGTACTTTAGAACTATTGAACTTGAAAGTTTCATTTCGTTGCATTTCATTTTCCAAATGGTTTTGGTATATCTTAATCATGAATACAAAAAAGGAGGATCATTCCTAGAAAAGAAACAATTTCATAATGGATGATACCTTGATGGTGTCCACAAGATAACCAGACAGTACAGAGATCCACAAAGTTAAAATTGCTAGCCAAAGGACTGATTCCCTGTAAGTTAATTCAGGCGCATCTTCCTCGGAAAGATCGTCTTCAGGATTGTCTCTTCCCTGCGGAAGTTGTATGAAGTTTATACTTCCAAACCAAGATGTTAAGTACCACAAATGGAATCCTAATAGCCCCAACAAAAGAAAAACAACAGCCAAGCTGAGTCATGAACAAGGTATCAGATGATTTCACTGAGGCATAGCCCTACAATTTCTTATGATCTATAAGTTTTATTAAAATAAGGAATCTTTAGAACTTTTACATTATGTTAACAGAATTTTTAGTTTTTTCTCTAAAAATAAACCTCCAAATAACTCTCATTTGTAGTAATTACATCACACCATGAGTAAAAGTTTCTAGATTTTGACTAGTCCAACCTACAACTATTTTAAGACAACTTCATAATTGAAATTATTCCCAGATAGATATAAGCTAGATGTATGGTTTGTTTCTTGCTTCATATTTGCCAAGACACCATTAGACAACTAAACTCTCATGCTAAGTCTGGACAGACAAACACTAGAATGAAGGCCTGCAACTCACAATACGGATCTTCAGGGGTTTTAAGTTGAAAAGTAATAAAATAAAATACCTCATCATTCACAGGAATATACATATCATGAGGGGTTTTGAGTTGAAAGAACAGGTAACTTCCATACGCGACTAGCATTACACAGCTACTAAATCTTGAAAGAGCCAACTCTGACTTTCCAAATTGAATTTCTGTATGTGTAAAGTGAAGCACAGCAGGAAACATTATCCCCATTACAGCCATCAAAAGCAACCCAGAGTTCACAAGAGCAGCTGCCTGATGCAATGACAATCCCACTTCAATATGAACTGAGACATAAGAGAATGATAGGAAAGGAAAACAGCCACTTCATCCTTAATCTGATCAAATATTGGGGACATACCTTGCTAAAATGCTGAATCCTTTTATAAACTATCCCTCCAGCAAAGAAAGAAAACCCAAGAACCAAGAGCATATTTGACAAGATGGAGCCCAGTAAAGATTGTTGAACTACCCTTATCATTCCAATCTTCAATGCATAAATAGATATGATCATTTCTGTTGCATTTCCAAAAGTGGCATTCAAGAGACCTCCAACTGCAATTTCCATTAAAAAGGAAACAAGAACCAAATAAACCAGATGAAAAAGATAATAAGAAGACATAAATATAAGTTAATTACTTATGCACAACTATTATCATAGCTTCAACTAGTACCTAAATCACACCTTTAGTATTAAATTAGTAAAATACCTGTTGGTCCAGTGTACATTGCAAGCTGCCTGCTCCACAAATATTGATAAGCTTAGCATTGTGCAAAATAGAATAAATGTAAAAATCAACTTAATTGTCGGCCATTTTTAAGACGAGTAGTGAATGCTTACTCAGTTGTGTAACCCAAACGCTCTGCCAAAGCAGTGATGCCTAGTAAGCTAAGGAAGAATACCCATCCCTATTTATAAAAATCATAGTAAATATAGGGAAATCAGCGTAACATGCTGGAGATTAAACTAAAAAAGTGGCAAAGAAACAGCAATCATTCGACAGTTGGCTACGTTTCATCAGAAAAGTAATGCATTGTCTTTGGACTAACTATCTATAATAGAAATGGAACTCAAGACAATCCGGGGATGTACTTAGTTCTTACATTGCTCTGTGTAAAATGGTGCACCAGCATTGCTAAGGGACCAAAAGGTAGCAACATGTTAATCTTTGCTGCCATCAAGACGAAGTATATACTTCTTAGAGGGCTCATCTTTAACCTATTAAAAATCCTGAACTTGCCAACATGTGCAGGAAGACCCGCACTACGTAACTCGGAATCAAAAGGATGAACTTTAGTTCCTGCCGGTGATGCGCTAAGAGGGGTTTCCTCATCAGATTCCATCTCCACCTTTTCCACTGGTTCCATCTGCATATAGATGAAATTGGTTGATCAAAAGAGTCTTAAAACTCCTCTCAAGATTTCCATATCTACAGTTGGAATTGATAAAATGGGAAGATCATTAAAGAACGGAAACGATTCATCAACAGATTCTCCGTCATTCCGTTGCTAATTGGAGAACTTCATCAGGAGGTTCAGCAGTAGACATTATTCCATTTCCACCAAGTGCAGTAAACAAAAATGCTTGCTAAAACAACGTCAAGATCTTACACATACTTTGAAACATCACAATCCAAAAGAGATCACACATCTATAGTTCTACAAGTAATACCATTAATCAAAGTTCTGAATCTTCAAAAAACAAGCAAAAGGGGCACTCTTGGTGATGCTAAAGGCGGGATCTTTTCTCGTGATTCTGGTCAGATTCTTGCTAACGAAGAAATACCCTTTCCAGAACCTGTTAAAACCAACTACTTGTCATCGGATCTCGGTGGGTTTCACATCCTCGTCTCTGTGTAAATAAAATGTGGATTCGTGACTTTGTAAAACTTATAGAAGCAAAATGGAGACACAGTGGTGTATGAATGTACCTCGTGGCCGGCGACAGACTAAATGAAACTTCTGAGAAGCAGCGCATGCCTTGCATTATTTCAAACGTTAAGTTACGGTAAACGTACACAAGTTGGTGGACTTTTAGTGGCACAAAATACGAACTTGACGACATGTTTGACCGTTGAATTAGACTACAGCGAGCAGCCATTCATGTCCGTGTAAATTTCAAACTTAACAGCGTTTCTAGAGTGACAATAGCCTTTCTGCTAGTTGAAGTGTGTTCCCATGTTATGGGAACTCGTAATAACAAAGTATAATAATGCATGTATTCACTTTATAACTATAATTTGCATAGTGTTAAAGTGTTTAAGAAATTTCCTATGTTCTCTTTTTGTTTTTTTTAATGTTTTAAAAAACTAACGATAAAATAAAAAAATTTAGGTTTAAAAGGTTCAATATGTATTAAATTATTATAAAATTGACTAAATATTAAATAAAATTAAAAAATATAAAATATAATTGAAAAATATTGTAATTACCTATACAAGAATTTAAAGTTTAATTGAAAAGTTGTTAAATAAAAATAATTAATTTATACTTATAGTTTATGAGAATTTATTATTTTACAAAAATTGGTCGATTGATTTATAAATTAATTAATTTTTATAATAAAAGTTATTAAAGCAAATCAAAAAAAAAATTAGACGATTCAAAATTTTTACAGTAGAACCGACCGAACCGATTGAGTCTTTTAATCATTAATAATTTGTTATGTTTCTCTTTCTTTTTTTTTTTACTAAAATTGTTGCATTTGATGGTCATATGATCACTTTTTATACTCAATTGAAAAGATATAAAGAATTGGAAATGATTTTACATTAATATATGTTAAGATTTAGTACTTTAATGAGTCTTTAGAATACATGCAATATTAGAAATCTTCTAAAACTATAATTTCTGAATGGAATGGACAATTTATTGGGTAAAAGAAGTAGTTTAAGAAATGTTAGATTTTTTTTGTCCGTTTAAAATTTCTATGATTTTTTTATTTTTATTTTTTCAAGTTATTATTTTAAATTTTGATTAAAAATAAAAAACACGCAATATAAACACTTAGATAGTAATAAATAATATCATTTTTAGTGTGTTCATAAAAAGGGATTGTAATGGGCCGAGACAGTCTAACCCGTGTCAGGCCCAAGTCCAACTTTAACAACTTCTACTCCAATCCAAGGCAACTAGTCCTAAGCTCGAGTTTGAGACCAACTAGCCTGGTTTGACTTGATTCTTTAATTTTTTAAATTAAAAAATAAAAAATAGTGTCATTTTATAACCAAAAAAAACACCTTTTTTCTTATAATTGTTTTGTACATGTTAATCTTTAACAACACAAGAGTGAGAATATTTTTAAATGGATCTATTACATATTTATTTAGCAGTTCTCAAATATGAGATAAAATTATATTGATGCACTTTTTCACTAATTTTTTTCTTTTTTATTTATTATTGTCTTAATTAATTAGTCTTACACCTTTTGAGTAGTATATATCAATTTTCAACTTCATTAATAAGCATTAAAATATTATTAAAAAAAATTTAATTATTAAAAACTGAACATTTTAAAATTATAGGGGTGTAATATGTGAATTAGTACTACAATCCGCTGAAAAAATCTTAATGTGTCCAAAATAAGTCATGCCATTTTGGAAGAAAAACAAAGGCAATGATGGCATGAAACTTGTTTTCAACTGTTCCCTTTTATGCCTACAATGTTATAATGCATACTAATAAATATACAATTTCTTATTATTTTATTATATATAATAACCATAATTTATAATAAATTAAATTATTATAGATTAAAATATCTAACTCATTTGACCGGTTCGACCGTAAAAACTTTGAATCGGCTAATTTTTATTTTCAATTAACTTTAATAATTTTTGTTAATTATTATATAATCAATCAATTTAAATTAATAAGTTATTATAAATAAATACAATTTTTATTTTACAAAATTTTAATTTATTTTAATTATATTTTTAATTTTTAATTTTATTTAATCTTTAATCAATTTATAAAATATTAATTAAGATATATATATATAAAGATAAAAATGCTTGAAAATATCTTAAACTGAAAGGTTAACTGTACAAAGTACAAACCGACTATCACAGTACGATATGTCTTCTTTGGATCAGTGAAGCAGACACTTCATGTCTTGTCTATCCAAGACAAAACAAGAAGCTCCTCATGTCCGATCCTTAACTGAAGACTCACCAGTTATCAAGCCTCAACTACCAACGAGCTTAATGTCCACAAGTTATTCTCTTCCTCTTTAGCTCTCATCTGGTGTACCTTGTTTCTATTCTTTCACTTAGTCTCTTGAAGTACTGTATTCGTTTTTATCCTGATCAAAGATATGCACTTCTTCCCTTTCCTTGTTTGCTCAACTGGGATTCTCTAAAGTTTCGTTTTTGACGTTCCTATTAGAATCTAAACTGTAAGTATGATTCTGGGTATTCTTAATCATTGACTCCAAACTTGACTTTAAGTTTTTTCTTGGGCTTGTTTTATGTGTTTTCCCTTCTTTTTTTATTGCTGCTGATCTATGTATTTTATCTTATGCTTTGCTTGGATGCTAAGAAAATGACGGGAAATATAGGAAAGGAATAGTTCAATTGCTTCTTTGTCGAGATTAGGCTTGATTCATGTGATGGTTTGCGGCTTCAGATACAGAATGGGACGTTTGTAGCTCAATTGGATCTTAGATGGTTTTCATGCTTTGAATGTTCTTCATTTTTTTTAAAAATTTTTTGTTACCATGCAAGCAGAAAGGAATTGGTTGTTTCCTAATCAATCTTGGAGTACTAGGTCCTGGCTATGCTTCAAGATGTGAAATGGCTCTTATCAATCATCCACACTTTAATGTCTTTTTTGTATGTTCCTGTCCAGCTAAACTGTGTTTTACATTTTTGGTTGTTTGTACTCCATTTTGTTCCTATGAAATTGGGACAGAATATGAAAGTAAACAATACAGTACACAATGATTACTGAACCCTATACATCTGATTAACGTCTTCACTTAGCTATATGCATTTCATGGCCACTGAGAAATTTAAGGCATTTTTTGTTTTTGTTCTTTCTTTGTGGAGGGGGTGGGTGCGAAGTCTTTGAATTCTGTTTTATCTGTTTTTTTTTGTGGATTTAGGCCAAGCTTTCTGCTGTGCTCCTTTTGTTGCTGACAACTTTTTGTTTTTAATGTTCAATATTTGTTTATCTGATTAATTAGTAATCGGCATAATTGACGAGCTATGTTCTAGGTTAAAATTTATCTGTTGTTTAATGTGCATTATCTTCTAATTTGCAACTTCATATCATTGTGCGCTGTAATCCATTTATCCGAATTAGTTTGATCCCTGACCTGTGTGGATGTTCTGAAGTCACTTGTACAAGTGACTTAATTGCTATAAACGCTTAACAATGTAGTATGACTCAAAGCAACAGCAATGCAAGCGCAAGTTCCACTTCAAGTTTGAGTGGCAGCTTTCCTGATACAGAGGATGATCAAACCATTGCCAGCATCTTAACAATAACAGAAGAAGAAAAATCTCAAGTTGTTAAAAAACTTGGGAGCAGGCTCTCTCATTTGGATTCTATACCGGTAGGCCCTTTCGTCAAAGTGCTGAATTCTCCTCAATTATGTACATGGCATTTTACTCACTGTGAATGCTAAATTTTTAATGAATTCTCTTGACATTGAGCATTTTTTTCCACTTGTTTTATAGGATTTGTTTGACATAGCCAGTTCAAGAAATCATTACTCTCCCTTCTTTATTGAAAAAGCACACCTTCTTCATACATGTGTAAATTAGGGAAGCAGTTACTTTGTGTAGCTTTTATGGTTAAAGACTAGGTTTCTCCAAGTAACAATCAAACATTCTTATTCTAGTTGGTACTGTACAAGCCCATCATTCATGAAAAGGTAGTTCCTTGACAGAGTGAAGGGATTACTGGTGTGATCCTTATTTTGGGCTTTGTTATCTATCCTTTTTTATTGTGTTGTGCATACAACTTTCGCATTGTAACAGTATGCAACTTTGTTTGTGCCTCAATTAAGTGTGTAACAGCACTATTTATCAGCTGGATATCTTGCAGCACTTGTGTTACATGGTTGACTGGCTAGTTAGGGGCAGAGTGAATCTCTTATGATCGTTGGCATTTGTGCTTCAGAATGATGACATCATTGTGAATGGCCATTTAGGCAACAAATTCTTATTGATTCCTTCTTTTTGCAGCACGCACCACGTGTTAACCATGAGATACCTGATGTGAATGACGCAACCTTAGACCATGAACGGTTGTCTGAAAGGTTGCAACTCAAGCCTCAATGCTATTTACTTTGATTATCGTCTTTAGTTAATAGACTGTTTATGCTACTATGATCCGTCTCTTAAGCCTTTACTTTACGATTCATCCTCGTGTTTCACTTTCTGCCATGAGATTCACCAAATATATTTCTCTGTGTGGCATCCTTTGAATAGAATCGTAGAGTAGATTCCGTATGTAGACATCAGATACTCCCTGGTTGACATATTTGTTCAATACGGGGTAGATTTTACTACCTGATATGTGTCATTTGGCAGAAACTATACATGCAAATCATGTATCGTCTTTGTTAAACTAATCTATTTTTGTTCAGGTTGGCTGCATATGGTTTGGCAGAATTACAAATTGCAGGTGATGGAAATTGTCAGGTGTGAAATTGCATTCCAAATTCATAGTTGCTCATGCTTAGACCTAACTTTTTAAAGGGATCTTAGTAGCTTAGTCCATAGCAATTTCTGCTTTTCAAACTACTGCTTTACCTTAAATTTTACAGTTTCAAGCATTGTCAGACCAGTTGTTTCGGAATCCGAAACACCATAAACACATGAGGAAACAAGTGGTAAAGCAGGTACATATTGTACATCCCTACTGATGCATCCACTATCAACCCCTCTGTTCTAGTATAACTGTGGTTTCATACCCAGTAAGGCTTGATAGGGCTTGAAACATTGACTTGAATAGAAATGGGTTACTTCTTGAATAGTGATTTAAAATGTATATTTTGGGGTAACAATGACTTTATATTTTTGTGGAAATATAAGCATTGTTTAGTAATTCTCTTAAGGAAGATATGTTCTTTTTCTCTTTTTTATCGGTTTCTTATCATTTTGTCCTTGTCATTCCAATAATTTGTTAATCTTCTTTTTTCAGCTAAAGCATTTCAGAAAATTTTACGAAAGTTATGTACCAATGAAGTACAACAGTTACCTGAAGCAGATGAAAAAGTTAGATCACTGTGATGACGCCTATTAGTTTCCTCCTTACAAAAGTTAGATGGCATGTTTCATCAATATGGAACTAAATGTTGATTCTTTTCATGCATGAATGTCGTATGCTACCAGATCAGGGGAATGGGGCGATCACGTCACTCTACAAGCAGCAGCAGATCGAGTAAGTACTTTACAATCTCTCTGATTCTTCAGATTCATTTCTGGAACTTAGTGTTAAGTTGGCCACTGTGAATATGTAAGAAATAAACCTAGCTATAACAGATTAGCCTAGCCTGGTTTTCTTCTTACTAGGAATGAAACTGGTGTTGCATCGTGACTTTATGATTCCGATCAGCCTAGTGTCATCCGAAACTTGTTGGACCTGCAAATCCTTGTGCCTTAATAGCCCTTACCTGTCTATCATAAATAAAAAATGTCAAATCTCATGCTTCCCTAGCCTTTTTAGTAGTTCAATGATGTTCTAAGTTTCTCTAAGCAATTTGATGAACTTGGCTCGCTTTGATGCAGCTTATCTTGTCAATCATGTACTTTCTCATATGTTGCTCTAATTGAGAATTTTGACTTGTTATTTTGGGAACAGAACAGACCTATTCTGGATACAATAAATTTTGACAACACTTTTGAATTCAATTATGAATGATCTATGACTTTCTACAAGCTCTCTTTTCAGTTTGAAACCAAAATTTGTGTGGTCACGTCTTTTCGCGACACATGCTACATCGAGATTATGCCCAAGAACAAGAATCCTGTCAGAGGTAGTTCCAATTTCTTGCTATGTTATATAATATATATATATATTTGTTTTGGTAAATTTGTTTCAATAAGTATTAAAGGAGTAGCAACTTCAGCCCTTCATGTAGTTCTGGTAGAGTGAAAGTAGGAAGCAGGCAAGATTACTAATATGTGCCATCTTTCTTCTACTTCAAGATGAGAGTTCGGGTGTGAGCATGTAAGCTACATCTGAAGTTCTGCTATGGAATTAGGCAATTATATTTAGTTACACTGTAGAAATGTCGTCCAGAGTCACTTGGCGAGTAGACATATGTGACAAAGTATTGAAAACCTAAAATATTTCTTCACTAAAGGGAGAGGTGTGTCATAGGTAGAATGCTGTCATCGCTCTACTACAGTCCATCTTTGACATATTGAAACGATTCGCATTTAGGAAGTTAAGTCTCCTTATTATCTATTTGTAAGTTGATATCATGTATCGTTTTCTGCAAACTGATTGGTTTTGCATTTCTAGAGGTCTGGCTTAGTTTCTGGAGTGAAGTTCATTACAATTCATTGTATGCCATTGAAGGTACTGAACAAATCTAAAGCAACCAGATCATTTGTGCTTCGTACTGGGAATATTTTTGCACTGGCCAACCAATTGAGCTCATTGACTAACTGTTATGCATCTGCAGATGTTCCCACAAAAGTTCCAAGAAAACGGCATTGGCTTTTCTGAGATCATGACATATCAGCAGGAAGTGAAGAACACCATTCTTCATCCCATTCATTTATGTATATCATCTGCAATAGATAGGAAAAAGGAATACAGTAATACTTCAACCTTCAAGTTAGCTGACGATGATGTTGTTTCCTAATGTATCAAAACAAGAACATAACCTGATGTGAAGTAGCAAGAAGTTAGAGTGTAAAAAGAAGAATGATACATCATCATGATCAGTTGGTAGATTTATGTTGTTTTGCTCTCTTTAACAAAAGCATCCTCATAAAATTTCACTAAGATGCAAGATTTGTGCATATGTGTTTTTCTACTATCATTTTGCATATTACATGGTTACATATATGATTGTGTTTTTTGAAATGGATAATTACCTTAACCTCCACAGCATTATTGATTCCTGAGTTGGATGTTCTTTCTTCTTTTATGTATCATTGTGCTTTTCTACCTCAATTGATAAAGAAGTTTCATATTGACTTTCCTTATCACTTTTCAAAGTCGTTGCACTCTCTCTCTTTCGGATTCACCATCGTTTGGGAAGGTTATTTTTCTGATGCTTGTGCTTCTAATTTACTTACAGAGATGGCTAATTGAGTGACTTGATTTTATAAGTTTTAAAAGCTTGCCCTTGTTTCCTGATGAAATTGTTGTGTATTAGTAGCAAGTGCTTTAACAATTTCATCTAAAGAAATACCTAAATTTGAAGATTGATGTTGAGCATATGTAGAGGCTTGAGGTTGTAGGTTCTCTATTAAAATTGTGAGATTGATATATTTGTTGCCCTCCTTGATTTCCATAGCTAAAGTTTGGATGATCCTTTCATCCGATATGATATTAATTGGAATAAAGATCATACATTCGTTTACGTTAACCAGGAAAGTCCCTTATTTCGTTAGTTTCTTGCATGGAGTCTTGTTGCAATGTAAGACACATATCTGTATGATGTCTAAAGAATGAGCATATTCTGCACACTCTTGCCGATTGCAATTGACCTATAGCTATTTGACAAACTAAAGCAATTAAATCTGAAATTTTATCCTCAAGGCGCGTGTTACTTACCTTATTCACACGCTTAACAACTTCATCTTTCTTTGTCCTAAATTGTTGATAATTTTCGACCATTATTGATATCAATTGTTTGGCCACTTTGGGTGTTTTATTTTCCGAAACTCCTCTATTAGTTGTATCCACTATACTCCAATCTATTAGCAATATTCTTTCATAAAGGTAATGAATCAAGAGTTGGTCAGGAATTTGATGATGTGGACAATTAACACGTAACTCCTTAAATATTTCTTAATATTTATGTAGTGTTTCTCCACTAATTTGTCTTATCCCACATATCTCTTTTTTGATATTCATTGCTCGTAATGCGAGAAAGAACTTCTTCAAAAATATTCTTTTCATCTCATTCTATGTTGTCATTGAGTCAAGACGAGATAATGTAGTCAATCATTTGTCTTATCTTTCAATGAGAACAGAAAGGCCATGAGATAATTTGTTCTGCTGTTACCCTTTGTGGCTTCATTTAGTAGCAGACAACATGAAATTTTTTCAGGTATTGAAGAACCACGAAAAATAGGGGGAAGGTGAATCAAACTAAATTTCAATTTGAAATCTACCTTAACATTTAGAAATTGTATGTATAAGGGTTGTTGATTCAAATTTGGTGCCATTAACTCCCAGAACGTTCTAGGGTTGAGATTTTCTATCTTTTCTTCTACTTCTTGAAAATTAAAGTCTTTACCAATTGTTAGATCTACTTCAATTTTCACATCTTAAGGTAAATGACTACTTCCTTGCTTAGTTTCTTTCCTTAAACGACGAGTTGTCTTCTCAATTTCTAAATTATATTGTAATTTACCTATCTGAAAAACATGAGTCATACAAGATAAGAGATTAATAATAACTATAAAATAACACAACGAAACTAAGGAACTAAAGTAGTTTGTTGACAACAATATCAAATTTTGGTTAGGTTGTTGAAACCTCTAAAATAATTCCGATTCTCCAAACTTCTCATAGTATTTATTGAACCAGATCGAATCTCAAGAAAACTAGACACTAGCTTCGTAATTTCAAATAATAAAATAAAATAGGAACTTTCGATTAAATAACTAATTAACTAAAATTAATAGGGAATGAAAATAAATCAACTGAATATAAAAATGAATTTCATCATTACTAAACTCCAATTTATGGGAAATATCTCATCTAATTATAACATTGATCATTGGTATAAAAAAAAAACTATCGCAATTCAAGTAGTTAGTCTAAAACATATTAGAACAGCCATAATAAGCTCAAAATTTTCTAAATTAATTAGTTTAAACGTAGTATTCAAATCAAAACTTACCATTCATTGAATAGGTGTGATAACATTCAATATCAAATAACTGATAATAATAAGCTTAGTGAAAAAGACTATACCCTAAATTATTTAACTAAGTTTTCTTGTTTATCATAAGTTAAATATGCAATTTCATAAATAATTTATTTACTACTTGTATCAATCCTTTATGACAATTATGAATCATTGAATTTATAGATATCAATAGAATAAACAACGTTAAATTAAATTGTCAAATTAATTAATATTAATTATTCATGAAATGAAAGAACTCAAGAAAAAAATACTTGAATTAAAACATGAATAAAAGGTATAGAACACAAAACTTCATAAGGTTACAATTGGAATATCGAATGCTCTCAAATCAAAATTATTGAGTTTAGTCATATATAGTTTTTGCTCTAATAACAAAATAGAAGAATAAGAAAGAATTGAAAGAAAAGTAAGAAGAGAATTAATCTTTTTGTTACGAGGAATGTTCCTTTTATGGAGTTTTCCTGATCTATTTTTATCTTGCAAAAATATCCATCTAAAATAAATTAAAGTTAAAATTCCTACACGATATGGATAGAAAGAAGTTTCTTAGTTAAACTCTCACTCTTCAAGTAATCAATCTTATCTACTGCAACAATTTCTTCACTTTATCCAAAATTCGTGATTATCATTAATAATGTTCCAATTTGATGTAGTCTCCACTTTTCATTTCCTAAAATAAAATAAACATTAATTCATTATTTAAGCACTAAAATAAATCTAAAACAAATGAGATAATATCAAATAATATATTAAGATAATATCTTATCAATAGAATAGAGCCACATGAATATGCTAAATTTCTACTTTAAAATTTAACCTATTTGTATAATGAATTTGTCATCAATTTTATCAATAATCTTCTTACATAATGCCTAGTAATTAGTTATTTCTTCAATTGAAGTATAAGAAAAATTATTTTAAAAATTAAGGAAATTTTCAAGTTTTCTTAATTATACAAAATTTTATATTTTTACCTTTTTTTATTAAACAAAAAATAATGGAGGAAACTCATAAATTAGCCATATATAGTATTCTTTTATTTGTGGAGGGAATCGAGTTAGAGCTCATAGGGATAGGTAATAGGAAATATTTGGAGAAAAATACATGAGTATGACCTCACAGAATCATTTGGGTTTTGTTTTTTCTAGGTAAAACTATTGCATATGATATAATAAATGTTTTAAAAGTTTCTTTAAACCAATAAAATAAGAATGTTAAAGGTTAAAAGGTTTAACTTTTTAAAATCGATTAAAGATTAAATATAATTAAAGAATTTAAAAAATGATTAAAAATTTTGATCTTACAAATAAAAAATTTAAAATTTAATAAATATTAATT
>JANITW010000066.1:46879-67366 GCA_027564335.1 Erythroxylum williamsii | reverse complement strand
TTTAAGAATTATATATTATTTTTATTCAGAAGAGTAAATAATACAACAAAAGAAATCCAAAAACCAGTTAATGATGCTTCAACTTGTTAAACTCATTGCCTAGTTCTTAAAAATGAGAACCACGTGCTTATTCAAACTTTTCTTTTGCTGACATAAACCACAGTCAATGAAGAAATATCTCAATCTTGTCAACTTTTGGTAGGGGGAATACGAAGGATTCAGATGATAGCTATTTAACATAATCAAAAAAACGTGGGGAATCGAGTTCAGAGCTCGTCGGCAATTGGCTGAAGGTAAACAAGTGAAGAATAATATAAGATTATGACCTTACGAAAAACCTTATATTTATCTTTTTTTGTTCGAAAGTTAGGGTAAATATGTGGAGAAGAACGTATGATTATGATCTTACGAAAAGGCTTATATGTACCGTTGTGATTTTAAGGTAAATATGTGGAGAAGAACGTATGATTATGACCTTACAAAAAGGCTTATATGTACCGTTGTGATTTTAACGTAAATATGTGGAGAAGAATGTATGATTATGACCTTACGAAAAGGTACTATGATGATTATTGTTTAAGTTTTAAAAGAATTGTATTGAAGAATTCCTCGAGCATTAACATATAGAAGTTAAATGATATAGAAAAAACAAAATTCTAACTTAAACTTAAAAGTTTCATCATAATATAATTTTAAGTTTAAAGATGGAAACAACTATATTTTTTTGAGCGATCTTATCACTTCAGATAAATATGGTAACATTATTTTTATAACAAAACAAGAAACAAATGAGCTTTTAAGGAAGATTTCAAGTTTAAAGATGGAAATAACTATATTTTTTGAGCGATCTTATCACTTTAGATAAATATGGTAACTTTATTTTTTATAACAAAACAAGAAACAAAGGAGCTTTTAAGGAAGATAAAGAACAAAGAGGTAGTGATCTCATGAGATACCCATAAAAGTATAAAAGAGTGTAGGAAAAGAAGAATTTATTTGGTTAGACAAGTTTTTTAATGTGATTCTTAAATTCACCAAAATATCGGATAAGTGAAGATTTAACATACTAATATGATCTCTCTACAAGAATAAATGAGATATTTAAAGTTGTAATATTGTTAATGAATATATAAAATTAATTAAATCTCATATAACATCTTAAGTTATTGTGATGAAACGGTCACTTAATAGTAACAACTATAAAATTATCAAACTACTTAATTCCACCATGAAATTATAGGAGAGATGATTGAGAAGAGAGCGATAAATTTTTGTTATATATCTATGTATGTAAGTATTTAGAAGCTAAGAAACTTTTTGTTACTTAGATATGGGTCATTATATATGGCACCACTATATTTTATCTTATATTATTAAAATAATAACAACAACAACAACAATTCAGTAAAATTTAGAATGACAAGCGAAATTTTATCAATAGTACATAATTTAAATTAGTGGAGTTGTTGTTTCAAAATAACCCATAAAAAAAAGACATTTATAAACGTTTTCTTAATTTTGATATTATTACCAGAGAGTAGCAACAAGCCAACAACAATATTAACGTAAAGAAGACTGCATAATGAGTCATAATCTCAGGCATCGCCTTATGTTTTGGCAGATAAAATACAGCAACATGAAAATGCTCATCCAAATGACGCCAACTTGGGTGTAGGCCCTGCTTGAATGGCCTTATGTTTTGGCAGATAAAATACAGCAACATGAAACTGCTCATCCAAATGACGCCAACTTGGGTATAGGTCCTGCTTGAATCAAGCAGGTGTCAAGGAAGCTATCAACTGTGGTGTATTTGTGGTCAGGATAAAACATGGAGGCCTCCACATCGTCTGACGTAAGTTCAAAGCTGGTTTGGTCACCTTTGATGAATATGTTGTGCAAGATGGCCGGCGGAACATTTTCCGGGAACGGTAGTGCTGCAAGTTATGTTCAAAGGATCGAAGATTGACATCTAAATGGTTACAGTTGAATGATAAAATTTAGGTTAAGAGTTCACCTAAAGTTCAGTAAAATTTAAAAATAATTTGTAATTGTAATTTTTTTTACTTACATTAATATTTTAAAATAATTATAAAATTATTAGTTTTATTCAAGTTCAGAAATTAACTAATTTTAATTAGTTTAAATAATATTTATTTCTTTTACTGTAAGATTTATGAAAATGTTGAAGTAATTAAACATCTTACTGTTACTCTGCCTGACAATTTCTTCCTCAGGAACATGATTTTTTCTGAAAGATCGTCCAGTTTTTGTCTCCCACAAAGATATCAAATCTAACTGGGAAACAACATTTCCCTGGGGCCTGTACATGATGAGACGATTAGCCAATCTTGGATCAGTTGCTGCTCTGATTGTATACGTAGCAATGTCTCCCTCGTAGTTCAACACCGCTGCATAATACAAAGATACTTTATAATTTCTTTTTCAGATTTTTAACATACAAAATAAGACGTTGTGAATAAATTAATTATTAATATAAAATTTAGTAAAAAAGTTGTGTGAAGTTAAATTTAGTGAATCAATCGAACTCACCCTTAGCTTGACCACTTCCATAGACAATGATCTCATCGCGGCTGTCATGAGGATGGAGCAAGAAGTTCACGAAATATGCGGTAAAAGAGTTTGCAGAAACATAAGTAAATGGGATTCCTGCTGCTTCTATTGCCCTTCTGATCTTTCTTTTGTTTGCAAGCACAGCTTCGAATGGTGGCAGGCCATTCACTCTATCCGCTTCATTGCCATATTCTGAAGGGACAAATCTCTGATACAGAAAACAGATAGATCATTACGTCACTCAGTATAAACTAAGGTTTACACTCAAGTCTGCAACGGTAAGATTTTAGTGATCACACAATGATTTGTAAAGTTCTGAGGATCATACAATTGTGAGATTATCCCCAACTTTTTTAGTATTGTTAGCTATTCAAAAACTTGTGAATAATACCTCTATGTTGCCTGCTTCTTTAATGGCAGTGATGATTTTGAGTTGGTCAGGATATTGAGGAACTGCAAGAGCAGAAATGACAACTTTTACAAGCCTAAGCGCTGAAACCAGCTTCTCATGGTCGTCCAGCTCTCCCTGTTTTGGTGCGCAAAAATCATACTAAGTGCTACAATAATCATACGCAGAATATACAGTAAACCAGGATTTATGAAATGAAGTGTGTGTACTTGGATTACAGTGACTCCCATGGAATCAAACTCCTTGAGTGTCTCTAGTTTGGAAGGATGGGAGCTTGGACGAACATAAGCATAGGTTGGATGACCCATCGATGTGCTTGCCTTTACTAAGTACTTGCCCAGATACCCAGTGGCTCCAAATATCAGGATCTTGCTCTTATCATCAAACCCCATGGTCCTCTTATTCTTACGATTTCCACAATCTCTGTATGAACAAGTATTGTGATGTAACAAATCAAGTACCAGCTTCTCAACTAGGAGTCTAGGACCATATATATAGCCAAAATTAAAAAATATAGTTATTTCCATCTTTAAACTTAAAATTATATTATCATGAAACTTTTAAATTTAAGTTAGAATTTTGTTTTTTCTATATCATTTGACTTCTATATGTTAATGATCCAGGAACTCAAATACAATTCTTTTAAAACTTAAAAAAACAATGGTAATAGTACATATGAGTTTTTTCGTAAGGTCAAAATCATATATTCTTCTCCACATATTTGCCTTATCTCTTTTAAAAAAATCATAGTAGTACATATAAGCTTTTTTGTAAGGTCATAATTAATGTGAGCATCAATAAAGATCACCGTAGAGATGACATACGTGATAGGGACAAGTTTGTCATTCTAGTTAGACCTATGTCGAGAGTTAGGATTGAGAGATTTAAGGAGGCTCTTTATGCATATGTGAGCCAACTTATGAAGAGGATGAAATTAGTCAAACTTATTGGAGGAGAGCTAGTTGGGTCATAGCCTAAATTGATCCACTTGTCTCAAATCTTTGGACCGAATGCACTTGGAGCTTAAAGACAAGAAGATTTGAGCCATTTTGATATTTCATCACTTAAGCCCAAAAACATATGGATCTAATAGTGTCGCAACACATCAGACCTATTTATTTAGTTTTTGAACTTTGTTTTTTTTACTTTTATATATTTTAGCCTAACCTTTTATTATTTAACATAGGTATAAATAAGTGTTTTTAGCTCAAAAAATTTCAAAACATTTTAGATCATAATTGTTGGCTTCAATAGGGAGAAACATTATTCTTTTGTTCTTGTTACTTTTCGAATAATCTTTTATTTATCAATTGCTTCCCTAATTGTGGCGTGTCGATTGTTCATTTCTCTGGGTTTTATTTTGATCATCAGGATTGTTTGAAACAAGTTTTCAAGAGGTGTCATAAAAATCAAACTTTGCGTATTCTTATTTTTCTTGTTTGTTGAATTCGAAAATTTCATATGTCTTAATTCCTCAAGGTCCAAAGCACACCAAAACAAAACACTCTTCGAAAATTTCATCAAATCTTCATCAATCTTTCCATGGTGCGCGTTAATTATCATACATTATTCTCCACATATTTACCTTAACTTTCAAACAAAAAAAAGTAAATATAAGTTTTTTCGTAAGGTCATAATCTTATATTATTCTTCACATGTTTATCTTTAGCCAATGACCGACGAACTTTGTGTTAGTTATCCCATATTGAAAAGAAGAGAGGGAGGGGGTAGTTTATCATGTATAAATATTACGCCCCCCCCCCCCCCTATTTAAATCATCCAAAATTAAAACAAAAATATTTACTCTTAGTAAGAGTAGTAAATTTTTGTGAGTAATTTTTTTGGGTGTATTGCAGTAAGGGTTTGAGAGTATATGAAAACACTAGTGAGTTGAGTGTTGAGTGTAAACATTTATAATTGTTGTTTTTTCTCTCTAATAAAAAGGGTATGCAGTAGCTCCAGAGATGTAGGCGTAATTTGACCGAACTCTATTATCAAATTTTGTGTTGTTCTACTAACGTTTTAGTTGCGTGAAAATAGTTTAATTTCCTAACACTCTGAACTCGATTCCCCACGCTCTTTTAATCATGTTAAATAGCTATCACCTGAATCCTTCATATTCCTCGTAACAAAAGTTGGCAAAATTGAGATATTTCTTCATTGACTGTGGCTTATATCAGCAAAATAAAGTTAGAATAAGCATGTGGTTCTCATTTTGAAGAACTAGGCAATGAGTTTAAAAATTTCTTATTGAAATTTCAATTATGTTTTTCAAGTGATCTTTCTTATCATAATTGTAACATTTTAATTTTTTTCTTACTTCTTAATTTTGATGCATCATGATTTTGATTATCAATTAGACCATGTTCTATTGTTCTCTTTTTCATCACCACGAGTGATCTCACTACCTTTGATAAATATGGTAACTTTATTTTTTATAACAAAAGAAGAAACAAAGGAGCCTTAAGGAAGATGAAGAACAAAAAGATAATATGATGAGATACCCATAAAAATATGAAAGAATGCAGGAAAAAAAGAATTTATTTGATTAAACAAATTTTTTAATGTGATATTTAAGTTCACCAAAATATCATATTAGTGAAGATTTAGCACACTAATCTTATCTCTCAACAAGAATAAATGAGACATTTAAAGTTGTAACAACTATAGAGTCTTCAAACTATTTAGTTCCACCATAAAATTATAGGAGAGATGATTGAGAAGAGGGCAAGGAAGTGTACACTTATTTTGAAGAACCAATTTAGGTTTTTTTACCAAGAGTCAATAACAAAAGACATATATCTCTTTAAATGATTAATATAATATTATAAGATCATGTGGAAGTATTTAGAAAACATGAGAAATTTTTGTTTTATGATATATATATATATATATATATGTATGTATGTATGTATGTATATGTATGTATATATATATGTATGTATATATATATATATGTGTGTGTATGTATGTATGTATATATATATGTATGTATGTATGTATTTAGAAGTTAAGAAAATTTTTGTTACTTATATATGGGTTATAAACATTAGTCACTTAAAGCAATCTAATTGAAATAACTTCAATGTTATGTTATTAAGTACTTGGACATATATGTAAACAAGGAATGAAGATCCTTGTTGCGTAAAAGTTATTCCTTTGACTCATAAAGATATCACTATCCTTTTATAAGAATTTTGTTGCAAATAAGTAACTTGATCTCAAAATTAAGAAACCAAATTCAAGAAACAAGGTTATTTTTGAATTGTTTCACTTTAATATGTGCAAGCATTAGTTCTACCACTGGGAGGAGCAAAACACTTTCTATTCAAATGATGATTATTCCAAGAGGTGTTGGTTATGATGATTATTCCGAGAGGTGTTGGTTATGCCCTATTAAGAGGAGACCATATGTTCCCAATCTTCAAAGTCCTCCTAGGGTGCATTAAACTTGATTATGAGGAAAAAAGTAAAATGTTTAGGAACAGATAATAAAAGTTATATAATGTTAATGAATTTAATACATTATATAACCAATAAGGAGTAAAAAAATAGTTTACTATTACATATGCTCCTCAACAAAATAGAATGACAAGATGAATGACTAGAATTCTATTAAAAAGAACAGGAGCGATGTTAAGAATTACAATCTTATATAAAGTTTTGGATAAAAGCACTCAATATTGCATGTTATGTGGTGAGTCTAGTTTCATTAACTGCAATCAAGTCAAAGACATCCATGGAGATATGAAATAGGAAGCTAGCGGATTATTATAATCTCCATGAATGTGAAGTCCTGTATAATAAAATATAATTCCAATGAAATCAAGAAATTGGATTTAAAATCTAAGAAATACACATTTTTAAGATATGATGACGAAAGTATGAGGTATCACTTGTGGGATTCTATTGCCCACAAAGTTATTGTCATTAAAGATGTCATTTTCTAAGAAGATAAATTACAAAGGAACAAAAGAAGACAACAATACTTTAAGAAGAAATTTAGAGGTACGTTATAGTTAGAAAAATAAATTCAACAAAAAACCTCTTTCCAAGTAATGTCAAAGTAAGATGTTCAGGAAGTAGTTTAGACTGAAGTTTCACAAGTTTGTAGATAGCAAAATAAGACTACAAAATAACAATTGGATTATATAATATACCATAATATAATACATTACCATTTAATAAAGGACAAGGAGCTATTTATTTTCTAATAAGCATCTAATAATCCAAATATCTCTTAGTAAATGATAACTAGAAGAAATTCAATATCTTTATAAAATAAAACTTAGAAAATCATATCATTAATATAAGGAAGAAAGCTAATTAATAATAAATGGGACTTAAAGAATAAGCAAAATAGTGATGATCAAATATACGATATCGTGTGAAGTTTGGCAGTGGAAAGATATGATAAAAAATAAAAATATATTAAATGAAATATTTTCTACTATAGTTGACTTACTATAGTCAATATGAGCCTTAATATAACAAACTTAATAGAGACCCTTTGTGTAATTTAATTAAGAGATTTAGTGATGGTTTCATTACTTTGCTATTGTATATAGATGATATGATGGTTAAAAGCTAACAAATATGATATTAAAGAATTAAAGTTACAATTGGCTAGAAAATTTTAAATAAAGGACTTAGACTAGTAAACAAGATTATATGGATGCATATTTACAAATACAGGAATACTAGAAAGATTTGATTTTCTTGAAAAAAACCACCTAAAGAAGGTTTTCAATGTTTCAATATATAAAATTATAAGCCAGTATATTTACCTCTCTTCTTGGTAATTTCAAATAATCCTCTATTATGAACTCTAATAGTGATGATGAGTAGATGAAGATGTTTTGAGTACTGTTTGAATTTACAATAAGGAGTTTAATTTTCATAATAACTCATATGAGACAAGACATTACATATGTAGTGGTAACGCTTAGTCATTACATGGTGAAGCTTGGTACAAAGCATTGGAATATTATAAAGAGAATCCTAATATACATTAAACGAACCTCTAATATTGCATTATCATATTGAAAATCAAACTTTATTGTAAAAGAATATATTAACTTTGATTATGTAAAACAAAATAACTATATGTTATATGTTCACACTTTTCCTTTTTCTATTTCAAAGTAAAAGTTAAATTTTGAATTGAAATTAATTTTAAAAAATTATTAGCCAACTTAATAAGATAATACTTTTATAAATTAAGTATATTTCAACAGCTTAAATTTAATTGTTCACAAATTTATTTGTTATCTTTCTAATAAATATAAGAAATTGTGTAAGGGATTAAATTGCAAGGATTAATTATTGTACAATTAGGTAATGTTTGGTAACAAGTGATAAAGCAATGGGAATGAGAATGTAATTTTTATTTCCCAATTTTTAGTTGTTTGGATAATAGTAATAGATAAAACGGGGAATGACAAATCTGGAATGAATCATAAATAATCATAGACTTTTATTCTGAAAGGGATATGTAAATAAACTAGAATAAAAAATCAGGAATAAAAGATAAAAGATATTGTTAGAATATTATCATGTTATTACTAAAGTGTTATCAAAATATTATCAAGATATTGATTCTTATGTTAATAGTATCATCAAAATTATCTTTTATATTAATTTTTAACAATTATTTTATTTTATTTCATTGATGCTTTTATTCTTATCATAAAAATCATTCATAATTATTTAAAAATTAATAATTTCATAACATTTTTGATTAATTATTTATAACATAAATATTTTAACATTTAATACTAAATATTGAAATCACTTTATTTAATACTATAACAACACAGTAATTTTATTTCTATTATGATTGTCACTTTTTATTTTCTTTTATCATTTTTTATTTCGATTCTTTTATTACTGATGAACAAACGAGTCCTTAGGTGTAATTATGATCACAAATTAAACCCTTAATAATGTGGTAAGATAAGGCACGACACAAAGCGCAATCGAGCGAAGTTTCGAGTCCATTGTGGCTCGAACAATCCAAAATTCAATTGAGTTTGAGTAATTTAAAGTTTGATAGAGTTTGATTAGATTATTTTTTTAACTTTTAACATTTTAATATAGTACCTTTTAATTTAAAATGATATTATTTTATATAAAAATTTTGAATTTTAGGCGGTACAATTCAAAGTCAAGTTCAATTCAAAGCCCAAAGTAAAAAAATAAAAAAGAAGCTCTTACATCTTGATCTGAAGCAAATCAACTCAGATCAAACCAGTTAGCTTCGGAGAAGCCCAAGACTAGTTTGGTCATCTCTGTTAATAATAAAAGACCTCCCCACATTAAAACGCATGTTAAGAAATCTGGCAAGGTTGCTTTTTTATTTATAAGCACAATCCCATGCAGATAGTGTATCCTAGAGCCAAAATGAACAAATGGACTCTCGCGTGCCTTATAGAATTCGAAACTATGATACTCAGCCCTGTAATTTGGCAAGCAATTGAAACCCAGTTAGCTTTCCATTACAGATTTGGAACCCAGAAACGGTTTCCTCGCAGAACAGGTGGTTTTCTTGTTTTCTTGACAGGAAAGCTTATGAGATTCTGGCATGGCAAACACTTGTCAAAGCATTGTAAAGAGAATCTGACTGGTTCAACAAGCGAGACGACAAAAACTACTACTGGGAAATGTAACTGAACCTCTGCGTCTTTGTCTTCATTTCAGTAAGGTGTTTTTTAGCTGGTTTTCTGTGAACGGTGCTCAAAGATCGGTTCTTGGGAGAACAAAGGAGAAGAAGGGAAACAAGAGAAGCAACGATGTCAGACCATCTGCCTCCTGAAGTGGTGGTCGATATACTGATGAGGGTGCCCGTAAAATCTTTGCTTTGCTGCAAATGCGTCTGCAAATCTTGGAATTCTATAATCTCAAGTCCTGAGTTCATCACTAACCATCTCAAACAGACCACTGCTAGGTCCCGAGGTAACCCATTTCTGTTCCTCAAGTATATATCAAAGCCGTTCACAGAAAAGTCATGTTGGATATATCGTGATAATGATGAAGAGTTTAGTGTACACTCGCAAATGGAACATCCCTGTAAGATTAGAAGCTGGAATAATGGTTTCATTGGTTCTTGTGACGGTGTTATTTGCCTCTCGAATGATGAAAAACATTATCTTGTTCATCCTCTTCTCTGGAATCCTTCCATTAGAAGATACCTGAGACTTCCTAGACCTTTGATTCCTTGTCATACATCAAATAATATCTATGGGGTTATTGCTGGCTTTGGCTTTGATTCGCAGAATAATGACTACAAGGTTGTTAGGATAGTGAATGTCCGGAGAAGTATGGTAATTAACAAGAAGCTTAAACATCCGATTGAAGTTGAGGTTTACTCTCTGAATGCAAGATCTTGGAAGATGATTGGTGCATGTGTTGATCCATTTGGTATGTGTTTTGGCAACATGCAACCAGCCCTTTTGAATGGGATTGTGCATTGGCTTGTGTATAGATTAGTGAATCAGAAAGAATATAATTCTGTCTTGACATTCGATTTCAAGAAAGAATTGTTTCACAGCATAAATTTACCAAAAATTGTGGTTACTGAATGGAACGAACTGTCAGTTACAGTGTGTCAAAAGTCCCTTGGTGTGTTTCACCTGGATGATCATCACTGTAACATATGGGTGATGCAGGAATATGGTGTAGTGGATTCTTGGATTAAGATATTCATCATTGATCGAAGGGGTGTAATTGAGAGGCCATTATGTTTTAGAAGCAACGGCGAAATACTGATGGAATCGTTCAATGATAAGTTAATTACATATGACGCTGAAGAACAGAAGATATATGATCTTGGAATCATTGGCTTTGGAGGGTGGTGCCGTGCAGAATCTTATGTGGAAAGTCTAGTCTTACTTAATGAGTCAAAATCTGATGAGACACCAACCAAGAAGAGGAAGAGTAGGTAAGAGCTGTTTTCTTCCTTGTAGTTAATCACTTCTCAGTAATTTCATTTTGCTTATAAGTGCTTCCGTCGACCTCGGGCCAAATATAAACATACCATATCTGATGTTCATGTTCATGTTCATTTATTGACTCCCGGAAATTCCCATTTCATGAGTCTTTCTTATATCCCCTTCTTTTAGATTATGTAATATAGTGTAAAGCTAGTGATTTGTTAACTTTAACTGCATAGTTATTGCTTATTTTTCTAATAAGATTAGGAGAAATCCATATAGTGATGTCCACTAGTAAGATGTTTTCAATCTCCTGGAACTAGGACAATGCTTGGCCTATAAGTTGATTTTGAGATTTGCCTGTGGCAACTTTGCAGAAATGTATCTTTTGCTGGTATAGTTTTCAAACTCTTGTAGCTTCCAAGACTAATGCCTTGAATGGATTCTCCCATCATTATACTGCCTTTTATTTCCATCGGTATGACTATTCTTTTTTTTTATATTTATAATCCCTGCCAACATAAAGCCTTCATCTTTCGTGTCATTTAGGGTAGTTAGATGAAGATGACTAAGCAAATGTTTGAAGCTTACAGTGATAACAAATTTCTCTTTTTGTGACTTCTTTATTTCTTCTTTAATACCATCTTTAAATGAAATTATTGGATCATTCTTGTTGGATTTACAATTCATGTAGTTTACCTCACATGTAGTTTACAACCTTGAGAGTTACCTGAAAGAATATTTCTATCAACCTTATTGTTTCCACTCTCCAAACCAAAAAGTCCTTGGCCAAGGCCCCCCATACTTCATCAAGACACTTTATCCCTACTTTTACACAAGTTGTGTCTTCCTTGTTGAACAGGTCCATGTAAGACGAAGGTCTGGATGAAGTTTAAACAACGACACAAATTGACAGAAAATACTTACTCCCTTGCCAGAATAGAACATGCTGATAGCTAACAGAGAAATGATTTTTTTAAAATCTGTTCTTGACTTCTGTGAATGTAATATTGTTTTTGTTTTCAGTATATTTGTCTATTTCACTCCTGTGGTTAAGTTTCTTCAGGTAAGGGGATATAATGTAACATGGTTGATTGCCTTTCATTAACTTCCTGCAGTCTTATTTAATGCCCGCAGCTGTGGATGAGGTTAATATGTACTGAGACCAGCCCTACTTTCCTTATCTCACTCAAGAGAAGAAGAGAATGAACATCAAATTGATGAAAAAGGATAAACAATCCCTATAAAATTTTTACTATTCTGCATATAGTTACTCATCTATATAGTTTGCCTGTGTACAGATGCATCCTATTTAGTAACTAATTTAGATCTTAAATGCATTAAAAGCTACCTAATTTCCTCATATGCAATTTGTATAACACCTAAAACAGAATTCTGGTATACATTCTTTGTCACAACATGAAACCTACATGCTGCTCAGCATTGGCAACCTTCAATAGTTTTGTTGTCAGCAATGCCTAGATAAATGCAATCCAAGTGATAAACCAAAATTGCCGACGCCAGATCATCTAAAACTAACTTTTGGTTTAACTGGAATCCAATTAAGATCAAGTTTTTTTTTTCTTTCTTGGATGAAGATTGATTGATTTGAAAAGGAATTTTTGTTGGTTAAGTACTTTATTTCTGTTGGTGTAGCTTTTTTAATGGAATTTGCTTCTTATGCATATTGAGAGATGGTATTACAGTTATTAAGAACAAGAAGAAGGGCCTACTTGCACAGAAAAGCATGGAATTTCAATATCTTAGACATTCTTAGTATTTGTTTTGTGTATATGCCAGTAGGCTTCTTAATATTGAACAAGGAATTGCGGGGACTAGCAAAGGAAAGAGACCAAATCATTATGATAAGGTGGTTATATCAACTAATGATGAGGTATTGCCAAAGACAAAGCGTGAAGCTAATGTTTTTCAGATGGAACAACCACTGGTAAGTGGAACTATGGAGGAAACCTTGATCTCAAAGTATCGACATTTGTGTTAAAGCCCAAATATCAGAATGTTGTCTTTATCAAAATTTACCAGATTGTGAATGAAATCTAATTGCATTTTGTTACGCAGGCTACAAGGGGTGCTAGCTCTCGCACACTTATCAATTATTCATTACCATATCTGTTCCGTGGAGCAAAGTGCCTCGACAGACTTGCTGTGCCTATCCGTCGACGATTCTAAATCAAACTCAACACACCTATCATTTAAGTTTCATGTAGAGAATGTGAAGTGGAATAGAAATATGATGTCAGTGGTAAGTTGGAAAATCTCTGTAATGAAAATCTAGGTGAACTGTTTTCTTACTTGAAGAGTTCAAATAAGTAAACTTCTTAGTCTACTTAGAACAATTACCATGTATGATGTAATAGACTTTGAGTTAAGAAGAGAACTGAAGACGGTAATGTTGTGTCACCACTAATAAGTTTCCCTGTCAATTTTTGTGGTAATGCCCTTTGCACTAGTTTGCATGTTAAAAATAACAACAAAACTTACAACCATCATTTTGAGTATGTGAAATGACTTGGCAATTTCCACAGCATTTGGCTCCATTCATTGGTTATGGAGAACTTTCGTTTGTAGTTTCTAGGGCCTTAGAACGTTCTATTGCCTAAAACTACTTAATCATCAATTCTTCTTCTTCTTCGCTTAAATCATGAGTGGTCCTCATAGCCGTCTCCAAAGCATGTTTGATCTCACAAGGCCAATATGGCATATACAAAACCTCTATTAGACTCTTATCTTACCATGAAATCATATAATGTAAAAAAATTTTGGGTGTCCTTTCTTTTAGTGCCAAATTCAATGCAATCAATTTAAAAACTCATTAAAACACTCTAAATCATTTTCTGCAGCAACTAATTGTTTTGACTTTGGAGCTAACAAACAGAATAGGAAATCATCCTGTCTGTTAAACACTAACTAGTAGCCGGTGGCAGCCAAATTCCTTCAACCTCATCCACTTTTTATCTTAACTACGTTCCATATGCTTTGATTGTATAAACTTATTTACATACAACATTATCTGGCATATCAAAAGATTAATATATATTCTGCAATGTAATAAACATGCTTAAAGAGCCCTCTATATAGAAAGTAAAATTAAACTGGATTTACCATAACATTAAGCATTTTGAATTGTATCTTGTTCTGCAATTTGTCGTCATGCAATTTTGTCGTCATGCAATGCAGGCTACTTTATGATTAGCAAGTTCATTAATGCTACAGAATTATGGCACTATGATCATGACTAATCATGCTGTTCTACTTCAAAAAGGTGCAATTATGCAGACTAATGCTTTTATCAAATACAATCAAGATTCATGTATTATGAGTAGGAATACGACAAGTATTTGGATAAGAAGTGCTTGATAGATGTACAGTGGTAACCGTAATCAGTGACAAGTGTCTGCAGGGGTTGATTTATACAATTTATGTAGTTGGTTGGTTGCTGTAGATTTCATGATTTTTGGTCATTTCTAGACAATATAACTTCTAGAGGAAATATTATACTTTTCCATGTATGTTTTAATTGATTGTAGTGTGACTCTTGAAATCTTTAGTCTCAAATCTTAACATGCGAATTGCTAGTTTATGCATTGAAAGTCGTTCGATTGGGTAAGGCTTAAAAAATGCTTGTGTCCCATATCATTTACCAATAGGGCCACACCTGTATTCCAGGTGATAGAAGTTGTTATAAAGATAGATTAGGATAAGGAAAATTGTCCTTTTTGTTTCTTTCTCCTTTCACGAAGAAAAGACTGTTGGTCATTCAGATTTTTGTTGTCATATAATTCAAGAAGTAGGGCATGTACAGAAAGATGTGATATACATGCTATTTTTGCATTCAGTGTTCATCTCTTTATGGAAACAATTATTTCAGGAAAACAAACTAGTGACAGTAAGATATTCTTCTTGCTGTCACTGGTTTGTTGTTTTGTATTCAATTTTCCAGTCTTTCTACAGAATATTTCTTAAGAAATGTACATAAACAGAAATTTCATCATTAGGCTTGCTCTCATCATTATTTCTTCGTTTAATATGTTTAATACGTTTTATAGCTTATTTGTTTTTATGTATGTGGTTACTAACCTGTGAAATTGTGTTGTAGCATAAGGATTGAAAATTTTTATTGCTTCTGTTGATAAGTCTGTCAAATTGGAAAGATTTGATTATATGATCCTTTTGGTGGATACATTATTACTTTTTACTTCATATGATCAAATTCATCAATGCTTGTACAGATAATCATAATTGCTTGAAAATTTGCCAAAGAGGCCGGCATATCGGATAAGACGCTGCAATATGTCGGTCAGGCTTGGCATATTAAGGGACCAACAGTACTGGGGTTGTATTCCTTGATTTTTGTGACCATTGTCTAATAGCTAGATTTTGGTTTTTTGGTCTCATTATACTTTACATCAATGAAATGGTTCTTAGTCTTGATCTTTCTTGTTATGCATAGCATTCTCTGTAGAGTTTCTGGGGTTTTATGGGTATGCCTGTGTATTCTCTTGGGTGATAAGTAATAAAATTGACCACCAAATACAGCAAATTCAGATTCTTTGTGAAGGCACAATTCTACATTGATAGGGAGTCACTTTAATTCTTACTTTGAGTTATTGTTATTGTTGTTCGCTTTTTGGGAAATGTTGTCAACAATAAGGCTTCTGCTGAAGTAAAGGAGATTATATATTGTTCTCTGCAAATTTGCAGCTAATATGTTATGTAGATGCTCTTTATTGTTTGGAGTAATTCTCCTATTGGTTTGATTTCCTTTTCATTCAAAATGGGTACTCTGTTGAAATTTGGTTCTTAGCCTAAAACCCTAGAAAAAGGTAACTGCTATTTTAATATTTGATCTGGCATAAATATGCCTGCGGTATATAGAACAGTGAATTTGGTGTATTTATTATGATAAGTTGTTTACTTTTCTTGCTTTTGAAGAGGTTAAGTGTCACCTGCTTCAATTGTAATGAAATCTGAGACTGGTTAGTGTTTTGTTTTTTGATGTGTTTATACATATTTTATTCCTGTCAGGTTCATGATGCCTAGAAAGAGATGGAGCATCGAGTGCAACTTCTGAAGACAAATGATAAGGACATAATGCTACCTTATTGCTTGAGAGAACCACTTGAAATGGTACAGTTGCTGTTTTAGTCCTCGGATAGCCTCATCTGGTCTTGTACCATATGCTTCATTGAGCAACATTAGGCTCTACTCATGGTACTCTACATCGCAGCAGCCTCACGGCCACACGATGGTTGTTGGTACTAAGGATGTCTAATGAGAGCAAGTATAAGGAATATGAAGCGATAACTCAAAGAGCAAGCTGAAGGAAGAAAGGTAAAAACCTCTTGCAAACCTTAATTTTACTTGTGGAAGCCTTATGTTGTTTTCAAGAATTTGCTGTGACAAAACTAGCAGAGAAAGGAAAGGCTACAATTCTCTTCTGTTCTCAAGTATCCCTGCTCTATTATCTATTGCTATATGTTGGATAAGCTTTGTTTTGAGATTGACATGTGAAATAGAAAAATAAAATCTACCAAGTGCCTAATCTTCAGCTGTTGCCTGAAATCAGTTTAGGATGAATGACTGTGTCTGTATCTAATATAGACTGATTTTTATGTCGCAGTTGATATTTTCTAATTTTCAATGTTATATGATGAGATTCAGATTGTATCTATTGTTGAGGTTCAACAGTCTGCTGAGTAGCTTAAGAGCTTGAATTCATGACAACAAGCTTACTTTGGCTATAGTTTCACCTTGAGGAGGAAGGTATGATGTGGCTTCAGTAAGTATCACTACCCTGATTTGGGATATGAAGGTGCATAAATACTTCAAATGGTGTTGTGTTTAATTTTGGTTTTCAATTTGTTGCTCAAGCTACGATATCCAAAACTGATAATCTGTGATTTCAAATTATGAACATCAACCTGAAATGAGAAAATGAAGTAATGAGCCTAAACGAAGTAGCCATTTCCTTCAGAAAATCTTATGCCACATCTATAAACTTCTGTCAACATGTTTATATGGATTCCATAGGTTTGTGTTATTGTGGCATGGCTGTGTAGTGATTGGCACCTTGGCAGTCTTGTTGGATCCCAAACAAGTGTTGAAAAGAATAAAAAAGGCAATGAGAACACTAGTGCTGCTTTTTATCTGGTGGCTATCTTGCTCACTCTAAGATGGTATTACTAGGTTGTGACTGTCCAAATACAGAGGATATTTAATATATGATGCACTACTTTATCAGCTTTACATGGAAAGCAGGTATCTGTAAGCAATATACATTGTACTCGTGTTCCTTGTGAAACATTGATATCATTACCAAATCCGAAGATCTGAACATATTTTGGCCATGATAGCTCATTGTTTGTAATTGAGAAATCAAAGGGGTTAATTATTTTCACAGACTATCCACAAATTATTTTTCCGCACGAGTAAATCAACAATCGTAAACGCAAAGCACCAAAAAATACAAACGTTTGGTAACGCAGTTCAGCACACCTTGCCTACGTCTGCGGGGCCCTCACCCAGATTAATCACTTTCACGAAAGTACAATAGAATTACCCAAGGCTTTACTGAGCCGACCCACTCAACCCTTGACACTATCACTCAACCTCACTTCCCGTGAAAGAATTAACACCCAATAGTACGACCGCCTCGTACTAACCTCGACAGAGGATTTTCTCAACAGTATTTAATAATAAAGATAATTAAACGAACAACTCAAGTGACCAATCAACTAAGAACAAGATAATAATACACTTGAGATAAAAAAGAACAACTTCCCCGAAGAGATTCACTCAACTGAAATAGATCTGGAAGTCGTCGCAATAACAATCAATCCAACTTCAACTGCTTCAATTAAACCACATAGAAGAATAGATAACAGATGAAGATCCACGATGTTTTTTTTCACAAAAACATGTGTAGAATCCCAGATAAACAGATCTGAAAATTAACACACTTACCCACCGTATTTGCAATCCCCCAAAGGCATATACGTGCAGCTATGTATTTTCTTCAATGTATACATGCAACCCAGCAGCTTTTATAAGACACTCACGTAAGGCCACTCCACTCAGCCACAAAAGCCACCCTTCTTATTTATATAAAATTCAAGCAACGTTATGCTATATATCAATTGAAGCCACTGAACCTTTTTCCCACTATCACACACATGCACACTTGTCTTCGATAGCCGCACCAAACCCACTTAGTTTTTTTCCAATAAAAAACCCTTAGGTTTTTCTTTTTTAATCACATGTGTAGTCTTGGACACCTTTTTCAAATCAAATAGAAATTCACGCAGCCCATTATCTAATTGGACTTCTAATAAAACAAATCCACGCAGATACCATATCCCATTAGCTATTTGGACTTCTAATAAAACACAAAATCCACCTCTTATATGTCCAATTTAAAATGCCAAAATCAAACAAAGAATATATAAAATATATTCTAACAATAGTCATTACCTTGCTCTCCCACCTGAAAGTCATAGTTCTCTCTTTAAAGTTACAAAGGACGTCGTTCAAGCCTACGAGCCATTGCACCACAAGGACCACATCACAACCCCCCAGAGACAGAACCAAGGCATCCATAGTGAATTGAGCTCCCTGCATGGTCTATGCAAAGTTCTGACAACGTTGATGGCACCTCAACTGTAACCCACCCCCTACTGTTATAGATATTGGTTCAATGTCTGTACGTCACAACCGCCTCTTTTAATCACCGAATAGTCCACAAAATTATGCGTACTGCCATTGTCTATCAAAATGTGGATCTGCCTTCTTTGGTGCGTTCCTATAACTCTCATCTGTTTATATTCAGTGTTCCCCGAGCTTCCCAACATAGCCTGCATGGAGACTAAGGGATCATCGGTGGGTTCTGGACATTCAACTACTTCTTGCTCTTCGACCTCCAGTGGGGTTACAGGACACGAGTCTTCCTCTTCTACCACAAAGAATTGTAACTGACGCTTCCTGCAATTGTGCCCTAGAGTGTATTTTTCTTCACACCAGAAACATAGTCCCTTAGCTCGTTTTGCATCGAAGTCTTTACTACTGAATGATTTGTGTGGTCTATAAGGCCTCATCTGTGAGGATGGTCGAGGCGAGGTTACCGGAGTCGGCAAAAGGCCGTATGAGCTCGGATGTCTCGACAAGGTAGAAGATGAGGGACCTCGGGTGTGGGCGTTAGTATACCTAGTGTTACTCAGTTGTCTCGGAGCAGTGTGTCGTTTAAAAATAGAGTGATCGGCTGACGCTAGTATAGCTTCTTGTTTCCTTGCTAGTGTATAGGCCTAATGTAGAGAACTCGGCTCGTGTAACTTAACAGTGACTCCTATTTTGGGACGAAGGCCCTTAATGAAGAATCACACCAGGTAGTCCTCCGGTAAGGCTAATCGGTTGGAATGGTGGTCGAATAATGCACAGTATTCAAAGACTGTTCCCTTCTGTTTTAAATCCTTGAACTCCCATACTAGATCGTAGAAGATTTCTGCGTCGAAACGCTGCTTCAAAGCCTTGGTGAACTCTTCCCAACCTATTAGCTCCCCTTTGTTGCTATTTCGGATATACAGTCTATACCATTCTTGTGCCCTCTCATCCATATGAAGAATGGAAACACTGACTTTAGTTCCTTCAGGTGTTTGATCCAGAGAAAAATATTGTTCGCAACGATAGAGCCATAGTTTATCACTATCAAACAGTGGAAACTCTATCCGGTTCATTCTGGCAGGTATTACTCTTTCGTCTTCTGTCACTCTTTCTGAACTACTCTGAGACGTCGGGTCTTTTGGTGAGACGTCATTCCCTATTTTCTGCAACGTGAGCATCATCATATTCCTTAACTCTGACATTTCTTTCTCTACCTTTTCTGTCTTGTAGTTCATCTTCGAAAACATTCGTTCCATCAGTCCTTTCAGATTGTCTTCCATCTTACGTAGCTATGCACTCCTTGTACCTTCGGCCATGATCGTCACTCAAAACTGCGTGCTTTGAAACCAAATTGGAGTGCAGATCGCCTATCTAACTTTGTCCTGTCCAACTCTGTCCAACTTTTAAACGACGCTGTTTTTGCTTCAAAATTTAAAAGCACGTGCTTGGCATCAGACAGAGGAGATGAAAGAAAAAAAGCCAGCTTGGACAAAGAAACATCACATCAAAGCCATGTATAAATGTTTATTATGTAGTTGGATCTCAACAGTATTAAAACATGATTATTTGTTGATAAAATTTGTCCCATTTTATTATAATTCACAGACACAATTAATTTTGTCTTTGATATTAAGTGTATATTTATTTATATAGTATTATTTATTAACAAAATAATAATGTTATAATAACAATAATAATAGGTTTTAAATAAAACGTAAACTTTATTATTAAATTTATTGTAGAGTATTTGTGAAATTTATTATGATTATTATTATTAAAATACTAGAAGTTGATTATTATTATTATTATTATTATTAAATTTTAATAATTTAGTCTGTTTATTATAATCTTATGTTATTATTATAATTCTAAATATTATTATTATAATTACGATTATTATTA
>JANITW010000066.1:22583-43301 GCA_027564335.1 Erythroxylum williamsii | reverse complement strand
TGGAATCACTTCAGCGAACATCGGAATCATGGATCAGAATGGCAACAATCAGTTCAGCCAGAATCCGGCAGAACCAACATCTAAACAGTCAACAGGTTTTTAAAAAAAGCTCTTCTTATAAAAGCTCTACTGGCAAAAGCTCTATTAACAAAAGTTCTACTGATAAAAGCTCAACCAAACCGACCCTTAAACCAATATATGCCATTTAAACACGTGATCTGAAATCCAATCAATTTCAACGTTGCAGCTTCGACTCTTAGTTTCAAGTTAACAATATTTCAATTAATAATTGAGTTCCTAGACATGTTTTTTTAGTTTTTTAATTATAAATTTCAACTAAATATGTTTTTATTTCAATTTTTATATCACAAATTTCAACTAAATATAATTTTATTCTTTTAATAAAAAAATAAATTAAACTTTTTAAATTTTATTTTTTTAATTGTCCACGAAGTATTTTAAGAGGATTTCTAATTATAGGAAGACACCTTTAAGTCATCTACACCTAAATTAATCCTCACTCGAACCTGGTATGTCTCTTGCAGAAGTAAAGCTCTGGCCTCAAATTTTAAATAACTGTATATATAAAGACGGTTCAAACCCGTAACCTCACTTAAATCAATAGAATCCCTTATTAACTTACCTGCGTTTGAAATTAACGTTTTAAATATTTTGATAAAAGAAGAATGAAATCCTAGCCTTCCTCTCCGTTGACTTTCAAAGTCTTCCACAAGAGTCTACGATGATACCATTCGCAACGCAACCGGACGTCTCTTCTTCCTCCACGTGTACATTTGTCTACGTGGCGGACTCCTATTTGCCAGTCCCTCCTTCCCACGCGCACCCCCCCTTGCTCTACAAAACCCCTCCATAATTCCCACATTTTTCTCCGAAACTAGAATTCTCCATTTCACTTTCTCTCGGGTTCTCGCCAACCAAACAGAAAAAGGAAAGAGCTTGAAATAAAACAACACTACAGAGAATGCAATTCTGAGTTCTTCAACTTCATCAAACAATAAAGATGAGGTCAATGTTGTTCAAATCAGGAATATTCATATCCTTGCTTTTGTTGAACTTTGTTCCTTCACAATCAGCTGTTTCGAGCGTAGATCTAGGGTCCGAATGGATGAAAGTCGCTGTAGTGAATCTAAAGCCAGGCCAAACGCCGATCTCGATCGCAATCAATGAGATGTCGAAGCGCAAATCCCCGACTTTCGTCGCATTCCAGGGGGGAACTCGTCTTCTAGGCGAAGAAGCCGCCGGAATCGCGGCACGGTACCCGGACAAAGTCTACTCTCAGCTCCGAGACATGATCGGAAAGCCGTACACTTACGTGAAATCGCTTCTCGATTCAATGTACCTCCCGTTGGACGTCGTCGAAAATTCTAGAGGCGCGACCGGTTTTAGGATCGCCGATAATCTGGGCGCCGATGCTTCGATTTACTCTGCGGAGGAGTTGCTGGCGATGGTGTTGAGTTACGCCGCGAATTTGGCGGAGGTTCACACGAAGGTTCCGGTGAAGGATGCGGTGGTCACCATACCGCCGTATTTTGGGCAGGCGGAGAGGAGAGGGTTGGTTACGGCGGCGCAGTTGGCGGGAATAAATGTGCTTGCTTTGGTACATGAGCATTCAGGCGCTGCGTTACAGTATGGGATTGACAAAGACTTTTCTAATGGTTCAAGGTACGTTGTATTATATGATATGGGGTCAAGCAGTACTTATGCAGCTCTTGTTCACTACTCGGCCTACAGTGCAAAAGAGTTCGGAAAGACTGTGTCCGTTAATCAATTTCAGGTAAATTTCTCATCTTTATCTTGTTTGATTTTTTTCTTGAAAGTTGTAGCTAATTTATGTTTCAATGCGTTAGCTTTATTAAGAGAGAAAAGTTTGGACTTTAGTATTCCCTGGAGAAATCTAAAACTGAAATTCCCATCTAATTTGGTTGTTAGTACAAGAGCTTCAGTGAAGATTGTTGAACGTCTATATCTGTAAATCGATTTAGATGATTTGAGTTAATAAAAAACTAACAAAAATAGTTCATTTTAATTTGGTTTAAAACTAACTGAAGTGTAATAAATGTTGTCTTTTTCCCTTTATATTTTGTGGTTTCTTTTTATACTTAGTTCTTTGATACTTGGCTGGGTCCTGTTAATGTTTTTATGATTTTATAATATTTCCAGGTTAAGGATGTTAGATGGGACGCAGTTCTTGGAGGACAGAATATGGAATCTCGGTTGGTGGAGTTCTTTGCAGATGAATTCAATAAACAAGTTGGAAATGGGGTTGATGTTAGAAAGTCTCCTAAGGCAATGGCTAAATTGAAGAAACAGGTTAAGCGAACCAAAGAAATTTTAAGTGCAAATACGGCGGCTCCTATATCAGTTGAATCTCTCTATGACGACCGGGACTTTAGGTATGGTGGGACTTTGGACATGCTATGCATAAACAAGCTATCCTAGTGTTCTTGTTTGTAAATCCATTCTCTTTCTCTGCTTTTGCCAGCATCAGTTACTTGTTTTTGTGAACTTATGGCTGCCATCAGGCTGCCCACCTTATGTTTTGGGCTATCATGATATGTTCCTGCCAGTTGCATTCAATTAATTTGCAACAACAATCTTTTCCATCATTGACCACTAAGTTGTCTGGTTGAATAATTAATTCAGTTAGATGCATCACTGCATTAATGAAACATATAGAATTTTTGCTCCTTCATACATGTATAGTTGCTCCAGTTTGTTTGTTTATTTGCTTTTCCTTTTGAGTATATGAATATTTCACGTAGATCAGATGAAGAATTGATTGTGATCTCGTATGAATCTCTTTTTATCTTTTGTAATGATTTGCAACTTAGTGAAATAATTGTGTGTGTGGTATCTTATAATACTAAGTTCTGCAGAAAGTAATAAAGATTGGCAGACATTTTGTTGCTTGAGCTGGTATTTTACTCTGTTGATTTCATTAGCTAAAATAACTTTAATCAATTTGTTTGTTGCATCGTGAATTGCAAGAGTTCTTGTTTTTTATTTCATCAATTATGGTTAAAGATCAAGGTTTTCTTCTTGGTTTGCTTACCCACAAGCCCTTGTATGTGGTTGAGAACTCCTTAGTTATGGCAAAACCTCAACAATAGCATTGTGTAGCAACATTCTTACTGGTTGTGTGGGGTTGCTAGCAGTTAAGTTGAATATGATCATTAGTTAGATGCTCAAAAGAATGTTTTGTTATATATTTGTGTGACAACCTTCAATTAGCATCTTTTTTTTTTTCAGGAGCACTATCACACGTGAGAAGTTTGAGGAGCTTTGTGAAGATCTGTGGGATAGGTCTCTTATACCTTTAAAAGAAGTTATCAAGCATTCTGGGCTCAAGTTGGATGAAATATATGCAGTTGAACTCATAGGAGGTTCTACCAGAGTGCCAAAGTTGCAGGTTGGTACTGTCATTTTCAGTTGTCGTTTATGGACTGAAGGTAGAAATTATGGTCATTCTATCATTTCATCCACACCTCAATACAAAAAGCAGAAGAGCCATCCTTCGCATTTAGCTTTATCAATTTTTTAGTTAAGAGTTTTTAACTTTCAAACTATTTTTGCAAAGTCGCAATGTCCGATCCCGCCATGGTACCACTTTGCTACACGTCAACCTCCTTTTGATTGCTTTGATGTCTTCCATTTTAGTAAATGATTCTTTGATGCAATTTTGAGGAACGAAAAGGATCTTGAATAATTTTGATGAAGATAATGGATAAACAGTGGTTGCATGCAGTCAAAAAATACTTTTCTTATGCTTATTGTGCTACAAGTGTTCCTCATAGCATGAATATAAGCAAGTTGACACACTTGTCTCTTAGCTCACTGCTTTTAGCTTAGCAAGGATATGCCATAATGTATGCCTAATTATTCCATGACACATTATTTTCTTTTGTCCCTCACCTGTTAATCAAGCTAGCTTTTAAAAGAAATCTCTTTTTTGACTTTTAATAGGCCAAGATCCAAGAATTTCTTGGTAGGACTGAGCTGGACAAACATCTGGATGCTGATGAGGCCATAGTTCTTGGTGCATCACTACATGCTGCAAATTTAAGTGATGGAATCAAACTGAATCGCAAGTTAGGAATGGTTGATGGTTCAACATATGGTTTCACAGTTGAATTAAATGGTCCTGATCTTGTTAAAGATGAGAGTACCAAGCAGTTACTTGTACCAAGGATGAAAAAGCTACCCAGTAAGGTATTTTGAATCTCTTAACATGAGATAACTAGATGATTGGCTAAAAGTTGTGATTGGAACCGCATGCTCCATTTTTTCCTCTTCCTGGATGTATTAGTCCTATGTCTAATTATCTTTCTTCTTATTTATAGATGTTCAGATCCGTTGTTCATAACAAAGATTTCGACGTTTCACTTGCATATGAGAGTGAAGATCTTTTGCCTCCCGGTGTCACCTCAAATGTCTTTGCTCAGTATGCTGTGTCTGGTCTTGCTGATGCAAGTGAAAAGTAAGGATTTCCTTGATATTTTTGCTGATCTATATTTTTCCCTCTCTCCCTTTTTTTTTTTTCGTGATCACAAAACCATTTCATAGTAAAGGGTCCTAAAGGTTTTATTTTTTCTTCTTATTCTACATTGTCTAGATATTCTTCCCGAAATTTGTCCTCTCCTATCAAGGCAAATCTCCATTTCTCTCTCAGCCGAAGTGGAATTCTTTCTTTAGACCGAGCAGATGCCGTCATTGAGGTATCAGAATGGGTGGAGGTACCTAAAAAGAATCTGACATTGGAAACTACAACCAGTACCTCCCCAAACATATCAGTTGAAACTGGTACTAACAACACTTCAGATGATAGCAATAAAAACTTGCAGTCTGATGGTGAAATCAGTACTGCATCCAACTCCACTGCAGAGGAATCAAGTACAATTGATTTGGGCACAGAGAAAAAACTGAAAAAACGAACATTCAGGGTTCCACTGAAGGTATAGACTGATAATTTATGTCCAGAAAGTATCTTTCTTGTAGCAAGTCTCACGCATTTTTTTTCCCTTTCTTATTCCTTGTTTCTGTTTCTGTTTTGTTGGAGGTTGTTGAGAAGACGGTGGGACCTGGAGCACCTCTTTCAAAGGAATCTCTAGATGAAGCAAAGAGAAAATTGGATGCACTGAACAAACGGGATGCTGAGCGAAGAAGAACTGCAGAGTTGAAAAATAACCTGGAAGGATATATCTATTCCACTAAAGAGAAGGTTTGAATTGTTCACTTGGTTCTTACATTCTGATCTGTTAAGGGTTTGAATTAAGGAATTGCACTCCTTGGTTATGTACTCTCAATGGCTTGATAATTAGCGTTGCTTCATCTTCCTGTAGGGGTTTATAATCATATTTGTATATATTATGGAACCAATAATAGGTTTTAAACATCAGTTTTCGATTTTTGTCCACTATGTTAGATAATCAGTTTCATCTCCTTCAATTTTTTGTTGATTCCTATATTCCAGCTTGAAACAAACGAGGACTTAGAGAAAATTTCTACCAGTGATGAACGGAAATCTTTCATTGAAAAACTTGATGAGGTATGCCTTTTTAATTTCTTTTTAATATCAGACTTGATATCTTGAACTGGACATTAATATAACTCTTTTTACTTGAATTCATGAATACTTAACTGTTTCAGGTCCAAGAATGGCTATATACTGATGGAGAAGATGCTACTGCTAACGAGTTCCAGGAACACCTGGATTCATTAAAAGCTATTGGTGACCCAATATTTTTTAGGTATTACCTAAATTTTGTTTTCCTTGCAACTAATTCTCCAAGTATACATAATCAAACTCCTAAGTTTGACACTTCATCTAGTGTGTATCAGCTGATATGAGCTTTTGCTGTAGGTATGAAGAACTTAGTGCGAGGCCAGCAGCAACTGAGCTTGCTAGGAAGTACTTGGGAGAGCTGCAACAGGTACATCAAAGCAATTGAATTTATATATGATATTTATGATTTTAAGGCATGGATTTTGGATCTGCTTGATGATAGCTTTTTCTTGTTCTCTCTTTTAATTTTGTTTCTGTACCTGGATTTCTTAAAAGGTAGTTAAAACGTTCCATTGCTTGATCATTTAATGATCCTATGAATATTTTATTATTGAAAGATGAGTGAGCAAGATTTACTGGATTTTGTAAATTTTTCATACATGTTTTCTCCTTTCCCACACCGCATAGTAATGTTGATAGGTACTTGGTTTTATAGACACACACACACACACACATATCTCTATATGTATGCATGTATGAACACAAATTACTTAAAGTAATGTCTGCTGACTTTGTAAGATTTTGGAGCTGAAGGCTTTTGTTTTTTTGGCCAAAGATTCCTCCTTTTATGTTTAGATAGCAAGAAGAGTGCATTGACCTTTTCAATTTTTAATGCCAGCAGATTGTAAAGGGCTGGCAATCGGACAAGCCTTGGCTTCCGAAGGATAGAATAGATGAGGTGTGTTTTCAGTTTCTAATCTAAGATGTTAAGCTTCTTGCTGATGCAATCTCAGGTTGATTGAAATACTTGACATTTGATTTGTGACAATTTCATTTCCAGGTTCTTAGTGATGCTGATAAGTTGAAGACTTGGTTGAATGAGAAGGAGACAGAGCAAAGCAAGTAAGTAGTCTCTGTAACAATAATTGTTGGTTTGCTACTTACAGCTTTGTTCATGGTCTTCCATAAACTACTCGAATACTTTAATTAGTGGATATGTTTTCGTGAGAATATACTTTCATGTTGATATTACTTGCTAGAGGAAACTTGCTCTTCGGAAAAATTGTTTATATGCGTATGCAGCTTGTATGAATCTAATGTTTCACTGTCTAAGAGATAAGCTACATGAATCCAATCTTCTGTTTAAGAGTTCATTTTAGAAAACCCATCTTCATAGAGTAAGAAAGTATAGTATCTAGTTTGCTGTAGAACGTTAATAGATTCTTAACTAGGTTGAAGTAGAGATAGAATGGGGGAATCTAACACTAAACCGCATGATGGTCTTCTGGACTGGGAACTAGAAAAGAACAATAGAAGACAACTAAAAATCTAAATTTATGAATTACTTTGAGAACTCTTGTTTGAACACTTAATTTCTGGAACCGTAGCAGCCTTAATCTCATCTCTAGAGTAAAAATAATCTACCATTTAAAGCAACTTGCCAAAATAGAAGTGAGAAGACAATAAGCCCCTTGAAAATGAAGGTACGGTTGCATAAATAGTAAAAATTTCTGGAACCCTAGCCACCTTAAATCTCATCTCTAGAGTAAAAATAATCTACAATTTAAAGTAACTTGGCCAACATAGAAGTGAGAAGACAATAAGCTCCTTAAAAATGAAGGTACGGCAGCATAAACACTAATCTGAACAATGTTATGAACGGTAAAAATAGTGATGCAAACAGTAACATCACACTATTTCTCCTGAATCATAAGGTCGCTCGAGTTGGATGATTGTAGCTTCTTCTGTACATGATCCAAATTGGTTGCATAAAGTAAAACTAGCAGACTACCAAATTTTCAACATATTACTGTATATACATGTGTTGTAGTCTGCAGTTGATGCATGACAGGAATTCTGCTTTGGTTGTAGTCTTCATGATTTCAGGAACACAAATGTGATTATTGCTTCTTATTTCTGGTTTTCTGATCCAATTTACCATTACAGTCACTCTAACGTTACTTGATTTTCTTGCTTGGATTTGCCTGTGGTTAAGCGTGTTATCCTTATGAGTTGTACAGCTTAATAGAATTTGAAATTGTAGGAAATGGACTTTGCGCTATTTTATTGTCTAGCTTAAGCTTTGTGAATTCATTTGCCTGAATTAATGAGATTGAACTGGTTCTTGTTTATTCCATTTTCTCCTACAGAACCCCCTTATTCAGCAAGCCAGTATTCACATCTGAGGAAGTATATCTGAAGCTCTTCGATCTGCAAGACAAGGTATTGCTGCAGTTCTTCTGCTTGATTAAGAAAGTAATTTCTCCAATTCATACCTCAGCTTGAATTAATGTTTAATTGTTATTCTATAGGTTGCTAGCGTCAACAAAATTCCAAAACCAAAGCCGAAAGTTGAGAAGCCTAAGAAGGTTGAGATTGAGACCAATGCAAAAAATGAAACTGAGGGTACTGCAGAAAATGCTAATGGTTCCAACTCAAATTCTACCGAGAGTTCTGAAAATGGAAGTTCTACAGCTGGTTCAGATGCCACAGTTGATGAAAAGGTCAATCAAGAGGCTGAGGTTCATGATGAGTTATGATTTTAACCAAGATACACATTAGGATTCACATATATATTTTAAGACCAAGTGAGACAATTGACAGAAAAAAAGTAGAACATGCGATATTGCTATTTTAGGCCGCAGCAGCAGCAGCAGCAGAAGGTGGAACTCTTATCATTCTTGGGATTAATGGTTCAGCCAATCATTAGTTCTTCAAAGACTGAACTTTTAAAGGACATTTGCCTTCCTTTTAATTGTAACCCCTGTAGAATTATACCCACGAAAAGGAAGGGGCATCTAAATTGAACACAAACATTTGCCTCTTTGGGAGTTTTGTTGATGATACTACAATGGCAGACACTTCCTATTTAATTACATTACAAAAGATATAATCTTTTCCCTTTTAATATTTGGATTCTAGGCTTATCTTGTGGATCTTTGTTCATTGCTCATAATTATGATTTGGACCAATGTGATACGATCCTATACTAAATTGAATCTGTCACGCGAGCTTCGGTCAGATGTAACATCTGTCCAAAACCAGGTTTTTTGATGATGCAATTGTCAAGTCTAATTTGTAATCACATCTTAGAAATTTATTAACTTCAACGAAACCATTGCATCTTCTTAAAAGGACGAAGATAGTGAGCAGATTGAGAAATGATTGCAGGGCATTCGTATTCACGCCTAAGTTGAATGCCAAACCAACTATGAAACAGAGTCTCCTGAGGGTTGGCAAAAAAGGTCGTGGTCTTGTGTTTAACCAGAATCTGAAGATTACCCAGTTGGGAAAATTGGGACGAATTGAAGATGCCATTGAAGTTTTCTCAGACATGGCACAGAAGAACGTAGTCTCGTACAATTCCATGGTCTCTGCCCTTGCTAAAAATGGCAAAGTCGATGATGCGCGCAGTCTGTTTGATAAAATGCCTAGCAGAAACTTGGTTTCTTGGAACACCATGCTTTCTGGGTATTTGCATAGTGATAGGACTAAGGAAGCTTATGACTTGTTCTCTAGAATGCCTGAAAGGGACCTCTTTTCTTGGACTTTGATCATTTCTTGCTATACACGGAGTGGGGAGCTTGAAAAGGCCAGAAAGTTGTTTGATTTACTTCCTAGTGATTACAAGAACGATGTGGCTTGTTGGAATGCTATGATTTCTGGATATGGGAAGAAAGGAAGGTTTGATGATGCCAGGAGTTTGTTTGATAAAATGCCCGTTAAGGATTCTGTTTCATGGAATTCAATGTTGGCGGGTTATACCCAGAAGGGAGAAATGCACTTGGCTTCACTGTTTTTTGATGAAATGGGTGAACGCAATGTGGTTTCATGGAATCTGATGGTAGACGGGTTCGTTGAAGTATGTGATCTGGATTCAGCATGGAAGTTCTTTCAGAAAATTCCAATTCCAAACGTTGTTTCTTGGGTGACTATGATGAGTGGATTTGCACGATATGGCAGAATCGTGGATGCTAGAAAAACTTTTGATCTGATGCCTAGTAGAAATGTAGTTTCTTGGAATGCTATGTTGTCAGCTTATGTCCAGAACTGTCAAATTGATGAAGCTATTAAGCTGTTCGATGAGATGCCGGAAAGAAATGCTGTGTCATGGACTACAATGATTACAGGATACGTTAGAGTAGGTAAGCTTGATAAAGCAAGGGAGTTATTGGATAAGATGCATTACAAGAACACTGCAGCACAAACGGCAATGATGCATGGTTATGTACAGTTCAATAGAATGGATGAAGCAAGGGAAATTTTAAATGATATAGAGACCCATGATGTTGTTAGTTATAACACCATGATTGCAGGCTATGTGCAGCGTGGAAGAATGGACAGTGCTCTTCATCTTTTCAAACAAATGGCTAACAAGGACATGGTATCATGGAACACCATGATTGCTGGCTATGCTCAAGTGGGTGAAATGGATAGAGCTCTAGAGATATTTGAAGAGATGGGAGAGAGGAATTTGATTTCTTGGAATTCTTTAGTTACTGGTTTCACGCTAAATGGGTTGTATATAGATGCATTGAAGTGTTTTGTATTAATGAGACATGAAGAGATTAAGCCTGATCAGTTGACTGTTGCTTCTATCTTAAGTTCATGTTCTAGCATTGCTGCTCTGCAAGTTGGGAAACAAATTCACAATCTTGTTATGAAGAGTGGTTATGTTAAGGACTTAGTCATCTGCAATGCCTTGATCACTATGTATGCTAAATGTGGAAGAATCTCGAAAGCAGAGCTCATCTTCAAAGAAATTGATCATAAGGATGTTATATCTTGGAATTCCTTAATTGGTGGGTACGCGTTGAATGGATATGGAAAGGAGGCACTTGAACTCCTTGAGAATATGATTTCAAAAAGAGTGGCTCCTGATCAAGTCACCTTCATCAGTATTTTATCTGCATGTAGTTATGCTGGCCTTGTTGATAGGGGAATTGAATTGTTTAAATACATGACTGAAGTATGCGGTATAGAACAACTACCAGAGCACTATGCTTGTGTGATTGATTTGCTTGGAAGGGTAGGAAGGTTAGATGAAGCCTTTGAAATCGTAAGTGAATTGAAGATCGAGGCAAACGCAGGAGTCTGGGGAGCATTGCTCAGTGCTTGCCGCATGCATGGGCATGCGGAGCTCGGAAAGTATGTTGCTAGAAAACTTCCAGCATTTGAACCCCATAAAACATCAAATTTTGTGCTCTTATCAAATATGTATGCTGAAGCTGGAAGATGGGATGAGGTGCAAGAGTTAAGGGCCCTAATGAAAGAAAGTAGTGCAGAAAAGCAACCAGGATGCAGCTGGATTGAAGTTAGAAATCATGTACATACATTTCTGTCCAGTGATTCGACTCAGGTTTCTGCAACAGGTATATGTAGAACATTGAGTGACCATATGAAGAGCATAATTCTAGTACCTGAAATTCATATCTGACAAATACACTAATTCATTGTTCTTTCAGTTAGATGGCATAGTGCTTTGTCACGTACAATGTGTATATAGTATAAGAATACAGACATCTTCTCTTAATGGTTTTGAATACATCTTGCATTCTGTAACCTGTTTGAAGCATTCATTTCTGGTGATCTTTATCAGAACTTCATCGTTGCTGCTAGAACACAGAACCAACATGACATAAACTTCATTTTACTAACATCATAAGCTATACTGAGAATCATTATCATAACTCTCTGTCTTTTCAAATTTATCCTGCAATTGGAAGCTTCAATCCAGACCCTCTGGCTGAAGAGACCCTGGTGAAAGTTCCATATCTAATTTGCATATGGTTAAGAGGCTTAGAGTGAAAAGATTGCTCATTCACCTGAACTTTAGATTACACTCCTTAAAGGAATTAAAAGAGCATGTTTTAAAAAATAAACTGGAAGTTAAACCGATAAGATAAGAGGTTTAAAGTTTAAAAGGTTCAACTGGTGTTCAGCTGTCATAAAACTGACTACAGGTTGAATAAAATTAAAGAATTTAAGATATTATTAAAAGAGATTGTCGTTACTTACCAAAACTTTAAAGTTTAATTGAAAAAAAGATATTGTTAAATAAAAGTTACTTGATTTATTTTAGTTTATATGAATTTATTAATTTACCAAAATCAATCGATTAATTAATAAACTGATTGATTTTTCAACAACAAAAGTTATTAAAATAAATCAAACTGAAAAGTTTATTTAAGATTTTTATAGTTGAATCAGCTGAAATCATTGAAAAAGAGCATAATTCACTTTGTATAAAATACAAACTTAGAAACAATAATAATATTCAAAATTTTATATATACTGAAGAGCTTTTTGTTTCATTGAAGAACATGATTTATTGTATTTGGAAATGTAATGTATATATATATGGTTTTGGTTACACATAAAAATTCTTTTTTTTTTGTTAAAACAATAAAGTTTAACAACCAAACCTAGAAGATATAAAGAAAATGACATTATTTTTCCAAAAACACGATGTTTTCTATTTTTAATTTAAGATTTTTTTAAAAAAATTAGGACAAGGTTGGGCCTAGTCAGGCTTTAGGCTATACAGACTCAAGCTCGTCGTTTTCTATTTTTAATTTGAAAAATATTTTAAATTGAGTTGGGATTGCTTAGTTGGGTTTTGGGCTACTCAAGCCCGTTGGACTCCAGCTCAAGCTCAGTTATCTCGGGCACAATTTGGCCTCAGGCTAGGCTTGGGCCTAAGCAACTTGACCCGGCCCATCACCAATTCTAATAATTACTATATATTTTTTACAGGACACTCTTTTTTTTTGTTTGAAATTTTTAATACCTATAATTTTTAAGTAAAAATGACATTATTTTAACAAAACAATGTGGTTTTTAAATTTTAAATTAAAAAATATAATCAGATTTTGTCCCAGTTTAATTGAGCTTTGAGTTACTCAAGTCCAAACTCCATCATACACCAAAATTGGAGTTACCTCAACCTGATCCGGATCAAATTCAAGCCAAACTCTGAGCCTCCAACCCAATACTTTACTATTTTTGTATATAATATTAAAGATAATAGTATAAACTTATTCAAAGTGTGAAATATTAAATTCCAAATCACTCTTTGACCTTTAAAAAGCTATTACCCTTTAGATGCAGAGTTCGATGGAATCAGTCAGCCAATATCAGTCACTCACTATTTCCGCAAAATAAAAAAATCTGTGGAACTTCCCATCTCAAGCTAACTTCATGTGTATAACAATTTATATATTTTACAATACTAAAAAAAGAATGGATGTTGATTTCCAATGAAGGAAATCTATTTGTGCAATAGGACACGTTTTGGTTCTGCAAATTTGATACAATGTCAGGAGCAGGATGACTAGAGTAGGTTATAAATGAGCTCTTAATCTTTCTGCTACTGTGATAGTTGAATCATTACCTGGATCTCTCTCAATCTGTGTCTTGAATGGTTTCAGTCAGCTTAAGCCTTTTTTGATACTTTCCAATGGCTTCAAGTAAGTGTTCCCTTGATAATGGTTTACTAAGATGGTCATCCATTCCAGCTTCAATCATCTTGTCAGCTGCACCTTTTGATTCATGAGCTGATAGTCCAAAGATGGGGATGTGAACTCCATATCTGATCTCCCTCTTCCTTATTTCTTCTGTTGCACCATAGCCATCCAGTTCTGGCATCTGTTGAGCATTTAATGGAATTGAAAAACATCAAGTAATGACTCAGGATTAGTTTGCATTACATTGTACTGATTAAGTATAGGACGTTACCTCGCAGTCCATCAAAACATAATCATAAGGAACCACAGAAGATGTAATTTCAGATTGGTCTAGTAAACCAATCCGATCCAGTGCTTCCTTTCCATTTTCACAAGCATCAACACTTGCACCTAGCTTTTCAAGAGTAGTCTTAGTCATCACACGCATCATTCTGGTATCATCAACCACCAGGAATCTCATTCCAGTCAGAGGCTTGTCCATGCATTGCTCAGCTGGCTTAAACTTTTCATCAGAACATGATGGTGCGGCTGAGTTTGGTTGATCTAACTGCTTCAAGTATGATGAGACTCTTTGCATTGCACTATCCTTTTTACTTTTAGATAAACCTCCCTCCCTGAACTCTGGCAGAAGTCCTAAAACCCGATATAACCGAGAACCATGAAATGGCTGCAACAAAATGTCATCAGTGGGATCGATCCTTCCCTGATAAGAACTTGTAATTCTTCGAGAAGTCGGCTTATCTAACCAAACTACCTTGCAAGAAACACCAGAGATGCCTCTTTTAAATTCATCAACAGCATTGTATAGCTCTTCATAAGGTCCAGAACTAGCATCAATCACAAGCAACAAAAAACCTGCTGCGGCTCTACCACTGCTATTTCCACTAGTGGGAAGCTGTTGATCTGTCCCATCCATGGAACTTGAATGCAAATCCTTGCATCCTGTGCTTGAAGTGTCACTCCCGGGACATACATCCAACTTATCAGAAGGACACTTGTTCTTTATTTTCCTTAGCACCTCATGAATACATTCCCATTGCTCAACAACTGATACTTTGATTCCCAAGCTTTCAATAAACATCTGTGTAGTTCTTCTCCTTTCTTCTGCTTGAATCAATAGAACAACATGTGATCTCTCGCACCTGGCGCTAGAACTAAACAGAGAGAGCAAAGGACCTGTGGCACGAATGGTAAAGCCGGGAGCACTAGCTCTAGTTAGCACAGGTGTGCTGTCAGATATGGAATTTACTCTATTCACCATACAGCTTTCTGAATTATCCATAGCAAGATTCCTAGATGTTGTAAGGAAAACATTGAATTTGAAGCAAGTTCCTTTCTCCCCGATCGGTTTATCAACTATTTCTATGTCACCATCCATCAGCCTTACCTGATTAATAACATATAAAGTTTCATTACTCAAATACCTGGAAAGAAATAAACAGCATTTAACACAAATTCAGATCAGTTAATTCTGAAGGAGATCACTTTGTTTGCTCCTACTGGGCATTAGTTTACAGAAAAATTTCTGTTAATCTTTGTAATCCAACCCATTCAAGGTCTAGTTTCTGCAATTGACTATTAACAATTACAAAATGTCCTGTAAATAAATGGAACAGTATATGTTTTTTATAATACAAGCAACAGCAGAACTTAGGAAATATGAGACATAGAAAACACCGGAGATGAAGTTTTCTGGAAAAGGATTACTTACCAAAGATTGAACAATTCCTAGTCCCAACCCAGTGCCTCCATGCTCGAAAGCAGTTTCTTTGACTTGGACAAAATTTTCAAATACTGAACATTGCTTCTCTTTTGGTATTCCTTTCCCTGTATCTTCCACTTCAAACACAAATTCTATACAGTCTTGATTCTGTTTTGCTGCGTTGACAATTTCCAACTTCTTTCCTCCCTTTTCATTGCGAAATAAGCAGGAACATGGTTTCCAGGAACCATCATGCTTGCCTGCAGTTATCATGTTCTGCAAACTGGGTTTTTTAGCCCATGATCTAACTGATACATGCCCTTCTGATGTAAATTTCACAGCATTGCCAATTAAATTGCACAGGATTCTTTTCAACCATAGTCTATCACCTTTCACATTGAAATATTTAAGAATGGAGCCATCGCAAGAGTCCAACACTACATCTATACCCTTCTTCAACCCCATAGGATAATGGAAATCCACTACCTCTTCAAGCAGGGAAGCTATATTGAATTCCTCTTCTGCAAGCTCCATCTTGCCAGCTTCAATTTTGCTCGAGACAAGGATAGAATTTAGTAGGCCTGGGATTACATAGAAGAATTAGGTTCATGGATTTAAACTAGTAAGAAAGAAATGATTTGAATGACTGATCAGTTAGCTTACCAACTAAGTCCTTTGTACAGTCATCCATCTGCTTTAAGTATGCCTCCATTGCTGAACCTGGAGGTACTTCTTCGTAGCACATACAAATCCAGCCAGTAATTCCATTTAGCTGATTGCCAATGTCATGACTAGCACTAGCTATGCCTTTACTTTTGTTCATGTACTTCCTCTCTGCTTGTTCAGTTGCTTCCTTTTGTTTTATCAATGCTGAACATATGTGCACCTCTCTTTTTGTAGCTTTAACCATCAACAACACGAAAACGACGATAGAGATGATCACTACAGCCATCATCACTATCAATAATGTGAGAGCAACTCTACTCTTCCTCTTAATGTTATGCACTTGTCCGCCATAGGGGAAACTCAAGACGTAGACCTGATTCATACGTGCAAACAGTTAGTCATTGAAATCTGCAGAAATTGCACAAGCTCTTCAGGTTTATCAGAAAAAAGGATTCAAGGTCTAATGTAATTCTGTATGTCAAAATCCAGGACTTACTATGCTTATCTTATGTCATTTTCGTGAAACTTACATAAAAAATGAACTTTTGAGATGGATGGTTCATTGGAAACTTACAGATGGTACTCCCAAGAGTTCTATTGTAGAACACCCGACTATATTCTCATTTTCTCCCATCTTCAGAAGTGAAACCTGTGGCTCTCCTCCTCCATGCGCGCATGAAATTTCTGCAACGTGACTTTCATTCTGTCTATCTAATGACCACAAGGAAACGGATGTTCCAGAGACCTCAACACGAGTATTATTCAATCCTCTCACAAGCCACTGTCCATCTTGTGTTCCCAAGTATAAGCTTCCACCATAAAAATCTATCCCACGCAAGACTTCAGTTAATGTTTTCACTGGAAACCCGAGAGAGACAGCTCCTTGTCTCTTTACAGAAACAGTATTCAGGATAAGAAGATCTTCATCACTGTCCACTCCTCTTCCTACTGTAGCATACCCGTTTGTACTGTTCAGAGCTGGTTGGACCAAACTTGCGTTAGCTATGGTGGGAATGTTAGATTCAATAGGAACTCCCTCAGGTTTTCCTGTACTAGGGTCTACGGTTTGCTTATACCAAATGAAGTGTTCCCTGGAATTTTGATTCTTCAATTTGCAAAAACCTGCTGCGGTTTTGGAGTAAATTGCAAAGGTTTCGTTTCCATCATAATAGTACGAGAAAAATGAACCTTCAGTTCCAATGTACATAGCATGTGATATGTAAGGAACTACTGTAAGTGCATTGAACAATAAGGGAGCCACCTGATGAGAAACAGAAGAAAACAGTTTCAAACAACGAACTGTATAAGCTATAATCTGCATTTACAGTTCGCAATTTATATTTATATGCCAGACCCTGATAAGATTAGAGTAATAGGTGAATGACAGGACTCTTACCTCGTCCTCAACATTACAGGATACAAGAGCAGTTCCTTCCAACGATGAATCCATTAGTCGACCTAAATTAATTGCCGAAGAATTCACAGTATGCAACAATTTAGCTGTGTTGTGAAGCTGTGAAGTCAGCGCGGAGCTCAACTTTTGGGAGTCCAAATATAAGTTGTGCTCCATCTGTTTTGCCATTCTACACCACCATGGAACTATTATACTCGGAAATAGCAGCACCACTGTGGCCTGCACATTCAATTTTTTTATTAAAAAAAATTCATAAGAACTTTTCACGAAACAAACTAAAGATGTTTTTGACCTGTAATGATTATGTGTAAACTGTTCAAGAACGTACAATATCAGAAAAATGATTGAACATGCCTACAAGGCAAAAACAAGATGAACCCTTCTTAAGAAAAGGAAAAAAGATTGATTTTAATTTCATCTTCTTTGGTAGTCATAATGATATTTAGGAACTGAAGAAAAATGGGTAAGAGTTAATATTGTAAGAAGCATGTTGATCAAAAAGGATTGCGGTAATGGAGTCATCACCAGAAGAATGTAGCTCAATAAAGGCCTTGAAGCTAACAACTTGAGCTTCTCCTTAAACGCCATTTCTGCATCCGCAAAAAATGAACAGATGCAACAGCAACCTGTAAAAATTTAATCGAAAATGGTTCCTTTATCCAGTAATTAGATCATTGAATCTACATTAAAATAGCTTATTAAAGTAAATAAAGACTACTGAAACTCCATAAAAATCTCTGCTTTTTGTTTGTTTTATCATCTTTGTTTCAAAACAAGCTTTCCTTCAGTGTTCTACTTCTCATAAACACTTCTCTCTCATCTCTTCCATTCTTTCATGTCTCTGTGTATAGACATGCATAAACTAGACGACTTCCAACATATAAACACGAAAAAGTGGATAAACAGACAGAATTATACCAACCTGAAAGAGAAAAAACAAGTGAGTGTCTCTGAATGTGCTTCTCCTCCCTCTTTTTACCTTTTTAGAACAAACATTATGTGACCCTAACAAGCATCTGACTGTATATACTTGTTAGATTGGCAATGAAGTAGTAGCCTCCATGTGAACAAAATTACATACAAAGAAGGAAAAGAATCGGATTGTGGATTTTGCAGCTTTAGGTTTAGATTTGCAACTCCACACGTTGACTCCATGCAGAACTCTTCTGTATTAAGAACTTCACAAATTATCTCTTTTTTAAAAACTTTATTTTATATTAATTCTTTATAAATTTAAATTCGTTGTTCTAAACTTCCAAAACTAACATTGCAGACGTGAAATTTAGAATAAAAATAATTAAAAATAAATAATAAGTAAAGAGTACATGTGATAATAAATTATTATATACAAATTAACAAATTTAGACAAATAAAAAGTACTAATTTGTTATTTAGAAAATTCTAATATTCACTTTGTTATTTGTACTTTCCTTATTGAACAACTTTTTCAATGATTAAAAATTGCAATCGATTCATTCAACAGTTAAAATTTTGAGTTGTTCAATTTTGTAGTTTGGTTTAATAATTATTGTTGTAAAAAACGTATAAATTTATTAACTAATAGCTAATTTTTTTAAATTAATAAATTTTTATTTAATAATTTTTTAAATTAAACTTTAAATTGATTGATAAGTAAATATTTTTAAATAATTTGATTTTATTTAATTTTTAATCAATTTTGTAAATATTGTTTTTTTTTAATAAATTTTACAGGAGATCACAACTAAATCTGGTTGATGATGCATATTAACCAGCTAATCCTGAGGTTACAATATCATAAATGAAATTTAACAAAGGGAAATTCCATTATGTGATATCTTCTATAGATATCTTAGAACATATATGTATATATGTAATAATCATAACTAAATTAGCTATTAACACATGGCAATTAATGTCGATACAACCTATATAGGTATAATATTATAATTTACATGTTTAAAATAAATCTTTTGCAGTAATTAAAAACCCGAACAGGAGCTAACTTTTCAGTTTAGTTTTTAACTTTTCAGTATCGTTTACTTTGGCTATTCTTTTTTAAAAATAATCGTTTCGTTAATTAATATAATATTTTTGTAAATTAAACTATTTTTATAAATTAAAAATTGATTAATTTTGATTTAACATTATACTTTTTCCAATTAAACTGATAAAATAAGACAATTTTTTAGCTTAACTAATTTTATAACTATTTAATCTTTAAATTTTAAAACTTTTATTTTATCAGTTTATCCTATTTTTAAAATATTAATAATAAAAAAATTGGACCAAATTAGTGATAAACACCTATTAACAAAAGAAGACAAATATAGTTTTAATTTCAATTTTACGTAAGGATAGAATCTCGTAAATATAGGATTGGTATTAGATAAAAGTAATATAAAACTTCAAATTTATATATCTCTACATTATCTTTACGTTACTTATCATTTATCAAGTACTTTTCTTCATGCATATCTAGATCATCTAGACATGTATTTTGTATCCCTGACCTCCATCGATGAGCTCTGCTTCTTTGAATTCCGCCATGGTCACAGAGTTCAGGCCTGGGAACTTCAGTTAACCAGATAGATCATATCCATCTAGTTGATTATCAACACAACAACGTACGTATGTTATAAGCACAATTGAAGAGAGGAACTGACCTCTGACAAGGGGATTTGTAGGCTCTTGTTCTGGTGAAATTCGACTGCAAGCACAAGTTATAATCTTGAAGGTCGAACCGAAAGCTTTTTACGGTGTTTTCCATGCACGCTTGCATGCATATGGTGGGTGAATTTGTGTAATAGCCATAGCTTTCGTCGTTTTCTGCATGGAATTTGCCAAAATTTGTATCTTATGGTCACATCTAGTTTGCAAATTCTATTTACATCTTCATTTCATAATGAATTTGGCTAATCTAACCTTTAATCAATATTTTAAATTTTGGAGTAGAAGTTAAGCCGATCAATAAAATAAGAAATTTAATATTTATTCTTAAAATTGAGTGAATATTGAATAAAATTGAAATTTTTAAAATAAAATTGAAAGAGACTATTTTGAATAATTTAGTTTTAAAAAAGAAAGAGTTAAATCAAAATTATTTCGTTTATAAAAAGTTAATTTATAAAAATTAACTAAGATCGATTTAATAAATTAACGCTTTTTTTAAGTGTTAGAGACACGCTGCATACAATTTAATTGATGTTAATAGATTAAAACTAACTTTCTTATAAGTATTAATAAATTAACATATTTTTCTAGTTCTGTTATTGGTTTTGCAATTTTTCATGGTTGGTGCTGCCTTAATATATTGTTATGATTAAAAAATCAAAACCATTCTGAAGGTTTATTTGTAAAAATTTTGAACAGGCCAATTTTTTGATTTAATTTTAAATTTTCTGGTTTTATTTACTTTATTAACCTTTTTAAAAAATACATTAGTTTATTAATTAGTCGGTTGATTTTCGTAAGTTAATAAAATTTTTATAAACTAATTAATTCTCATTTATAAATCTCCTTTTTTAATTAAACTTTAAATTAAGAACAATCTCCTTCAATCTTATTTTAAATTATTCAATTTTTAATCGATTTTATGATGATCTAATACCGGTTGAGCCTTTTAAATCTTAAGGAGGTGTTTGTTTTCATTTTTATATTTGGTTTTCTGTTTTTTAATTTAAGTAAAAACTTGTTTGTTTGAGTTTTTAGTTTCTGTTTTTTATTTTAGTTTCTTCAGTTTTCAAAA
>JANITW010000064.1:0-19108 GCA_027564335.1 Erythroxylum williamsii | reverse complement strand
TTTGTTCAAGTGTAATGAAGTGATAGTTTGATTAAATTGTTTGTCTAAAATTATATTTTTTTGTGATAGAACTTGGTTCTAATCAAGTTGAAATGAACTGTGTGACAATATGTTTATAATTGATTGTGTTTTATAACATGAGTGAACCATCGAGGATGATACTCTACTAAGTTCGTAAAACTCTTCAAAATTTCATCGTTGTTAATTTCAGGTTCGAGAGTGAGACGACCTAGCTTCCAAGACTCCATAGAGGCATATTTTGTGCAACTTTGACGATCAATCATGACTCAAAGGTCGGTCAGTTGGGAATTGAAGACATAGTCTGTTATTGTCATTTGCTATTCCTCATGTTTGTAGCGTACTATGTAGAATGAGCTGTTACGCTCATAGGATGATGTTATATAAATTTGGATGTTGAACTTAAAGCTATAATGTACATTATGGTTATGATATAAAATGAGAAAATTTTGGGTTTTAGCAAATGTGTAATTTGTGATTATAATTACGACGCCATATGATAAAGTGAAGGTGATATAGGTAACACGTCATTTTTGTCAGGCATATGCATGTGTGACTGAAGGACGCTCATGCATGTGTCAGATGTGAGTGGAGTGTTACATTTGAAGTAAATCACACATTAATAACGAACACAAGAAGAGGGGTTGAATTGTGTAATCTTTTTGTAAATACACAAACTTTTGATAATCTTTTGAAAAAGAAACTTTTTCAAGTATTAACAGAATACCAAATAGTTGCTCATGTAAATTGCAAATAACTTGTATAAGAACAAGAGTATTTAGGAGTAAAGAGTTAGAAGATAGACGATGCAATTTTTATACTAGTTTATCCCAAACCTTAGGCTACGTTCAATCCTCAGAATCCTTTTGAGTTTTCACTATACTTTGTCAAAATTACAAGTATTCTTTCCTCCCTTCTAGAGCCTCTTCAGGTCTCTTACACTGAGTATTCTTTCAAACTTATATTATGTATAAATCAATAATGAATTAAATTATCCATTATAATTGGGTCATATATATCTATAAACTTAATATAACCTTAGGGCCCAAAAAATAACATAAATTAGCCCAAAAATCCATTTCTGGGCCTGGAGCCCGTGTTGGCGCGTGTGCACGCACCAATAGACGCCGCTCCAGTGCATCTTCTGGCGCGTGCAGTGCACGCACCAGAAGAAGGAGCTGCACGCGCCAGACGTTGCTCCTTCTTCTTCCTCAAACGTTGTTTCGTTTCTGGTTTTTTTTTTTAATTTTGTTTCTTTTCACAGGTTTCTTTCATGTTACAATACACCCTTCTTTCATGGTTGTCTTCATACCTCAAACACAGAGGATGGTTTCTCTTCAAAATGAAAACTATCCCAAGCATTTCCTAAGAGCATTCATGGAGGATCGACGTAACCATTCTTGTATTCTCTCTACCGTATATCATTCTTACTATAAACCATAACAGAAATTCGAAGAATAGACTTTCGTTTCGATTTTCATTTATTGTAGAGCAAATACAGAAACCAAAACAAGACAAATCTTCACAGAAAATGCATATTCTATTCGGAAACTTGTAAACAATCAACCATCACCGAAAGTTCATATGCTATTCTGAAACTTTTAAACAAGCCATCCATAACCAGTCATCCATATATTTCCATAAGCAAACAATTGCCAGTCATCCATATATTTCCATAAGCAAACAATTGTTTTCGGTTCTTTCTCATAAGCATGAAGCATCAAATTTTGAATGACCACTATATTACGGTTCAACGATGAGAATGTTATGAACATCCAAAAATCAAACCAAAAAACATCATAACTCAAGCATACATTCACGGTAGAATACATATCATGCAATAATCTGGCTCTGATACCAATTGTAAACAATTATTGGATCGAATGAGTTGTACGTACCTGTATCCATGCTTTTTGTTTCGTTAAACATTGGTATCATTGAAAGAGTTTTATTTTCTCTCGTCTTCTTTCGTTAATATTTTTCTCAATGGTTAAGAATCATATATTCAATAAGTTTTTGCAACTTATATATTATCACTAAAGGACGTGTCCTTTGGTAAGTGGAAGAGAGAGGAAAAGGGTCTGTGACCCAGTTGAAACCCATTCAATAATACCCAATAACCATTATCTTGGGTGCGTTTCATAGAACTCAATATGATAAATTACATGGGACATTAAATAATCTAACAAAAAAATGATGGATGGTGGAGTGTGTGTGCTGTAATTTTGTGGACTGATATTCAAGGATAGGTTGTGAGTTAGTTATGGTGCATATATAGAGTGAATTGAGTGTTGGTTGGTTTAGAAATGGTATGGAAGATGTAGAATGTGAGTTAGGTTGTGAATCTAGAAAATTTGCTTGTGTATATTTCAATATTTTGGTCATAACTTTTTATATGGTTAAGCAATTGAGATGACGTTTGGCTTGAATTAAACTTGAGAAGTTTGGCTAGAATTCTTATGAAGGAAGTGCTGTCCAATTTTAACTTGAAGGGTTTTAAATTTTGCCTTGAAAGTGGGAAATATGTGCAGGATGAATAGTGTCATGTTTGTGATCCTAACATTGAAAATTTGTGACCTGAAACTTTGGAGAATTTTTCTAGGATGATTGAGACAGATTTTGCTAAATTGGTCTTCATGAAAATTGAAGAATTTCTTGTTACCTTTCGATCACCACTAAGTATGACATTTTTTGATTTTGAGGTTGAAAGTTATGAATTGTGAACTTTCAGATGGTATTTCAAAGTACTAATGTGCTTTATGTGTGAAATGTCTCTAAGTATGGGTTTTGTGGTTATTGTACTTTGAAGCCAATTCTGGACTGTTATGGTTTAAATTTAAATCCATAGAGACTAAATTTGAACTCAATTTCTTCATAAAATTTATAGCCCTATGTCTCTAGTTTACTCCAAATCAAAAATTACTTTATTTGGACAACTACAACAAAAGTTATTCCCAGAATACCGAAGTATGTTCGGTGTTGGAAGGATTGCCGCGGCGAACGACGGACTTGGTGGAGTTCGCCATAGCGAACTTTTCTACAAACTCATACCAAAGACATATTTTTCAACATTCTTCATCTTTTTACTTCGCATCTTTTACATATAACCCATCTAAACACTAAACCATCACTTCTACTTCATTTCCAACTTCATTCCAACCCAATATCATTGACAAAAACATCAAAATCTATCTTTGATCATTAACTCTAAAAACTAAACATATGCATTTACCCATTCTCAACAACTTTCCACACATATTCATCTCTTAGATAACATCAAAACATGTTTCATTCATCTAATCAAGAAGAATGATGCTTATACTTACTTTATTTAGCTTTAAAATCTTCAAACTCTTTAAGAATCTCCAAACCCTAGCTTTTCTCTTCTTTCTCTCTTCTTTTCTTCACCCACGATTTCTTCTTCTTCCAAAAACAAGACAACTTCTTCTTCTTCTTTTTAAAACCTTAATGAGTGTGCAATGTCCATTTTGCCCCTTGCCTAATGCCTTATGTCTTATACCCTTAAGTGTCATGCCCAATTTGCACTTATACAATCTTACAACTTTAATACTTCAATTCAATTAACCTATATCATAAAATCTCACCAACATTAATATAATAATTAAGTCCAAAATTTAATCCATCAACACCTCATAATTCACTTAACTCATGCATAATAAATAATAAAAATTTTAGGGCCAACATGTCAAGTTCTTAACACAAAAATTCACTAAAAATGGCTTTAGAATGCGTTATTTCCTTTTCTGGAGTTAAGCTTTATTTATTACCAATGTAATAAGTCTATAAAATTAAACACTCAATTTATAAATTCCCCAAAGACAGGAATCAACCCAAAATGCCTCAGGATACCCTTATGGGAATTCTAAAAATTTAAGTTTTTTTATAGTAGCTGACGTCATACTATAGCACTGAAGTCAGCATGGTATTATGGTGATGATGTCAGCGTGACATCAGATGACATCATTGCACGTAACAGGTTGATTACAAGCACCCAAAACTAACGCCCCAAGAATCTACCACACATACCAGACGTGCATCAAGTGTCAACCGCCTGACATGTGACCTCGGCCCAACTATCCACATATCTATAATTCATCAAGCACGTGAGCACCACCTTTGTGACAGTACTATAGCCTAACATTTTCTCTCTCCTTATATGAACTAGGAAATTTTTGGTGAGTTTTGGTTTAGGTTTTTCAACCTCTAAAGCTCGTTTTAACCTTATTTTTTAGTGTTAAACACATTCAATACATATTCAAGAAACCATACGCTAGAAAAAACTGGAAAACAAATAGTTTTTCTCCAAGTTCCGTATGGAGAAAAATAAAAAAATGTCTTTTTCATTTATCTAATCATGTAACTGCTCTAATACCAAGTGTAATGCATAACAAAGCCTCAGTTACTCATCTAGGATCAATCGTAAAAAAAATGAATGAAGAAAACATGAAAATTATCTAATTTCTATTCCATGACTTTCAACGAGATTTTGGATGTTGGAATAAATATGTTTTCTCGATGACTTTCACGTAAGTCGATCACCAGAACGTTGTCAATATCTTTTTGTAATTTTCTCAAAACGTGAACCTCTGAATGGGTTAAAGTAACTTTACGTTCATGAATGAATTGAGCAACTATAGAAGACGTTAACCTTATATATATATAACTTCAATATCAAGCTTTCCCATCACAGGTCGAGTATGAGTTCGATCTATACTAATTTGGTCTATGTTCTTCCTATACTTCAGCCCACTAATCTAGATGATTTATTGAGTCACTTTATTATCTTTATCTAGATCAAATCACACAACTTAATCGATAAGTTATTTATAACCAATAAATTGCAATTCATTGTTGTCTCCAAATGGAAAATTTTCTAACATTACTTATAAGAAACATTACATTGTTCGCATCGTAGTTAGATAAAGAATGTAGAGTGCGTGAAGGTTTGCTTGCTGAATATTGTGACCAGGAAACCCCACCTATCCTGCCCTGTTAATATAATCAGAAACAATTTTTCAGTGTAGAACACCTGCAAATCGAAGTCTCATCAGTAAACTCTTGTTGAATATTACTCGGCAACTGAAGCAGATGTAAGACATAATAAGGTTACCTTTGAGAGTACATTGGAGAAGCTCATGCCCTTGGTAAGAAACTTAGGGATAAAACTCCCAGGCTCTTCCATTATATTTTAGTATCACATAAAATGAGATTGTCCGTTATATGTCTATATAAAATGATATCATCCATTATATGTTCTGATGATCAATTATTAGACTTTTAATAATTTGGGGACAAAATTGTTGAATTGAATTGTCTTGTGTAGCCTGAAGCTTTGAAGATGGTGGAGGAATTGGCCATGTTAGTTAAAATCAGGAAGAAGAGGAACCTGAAAGGGAAGCAGAAGGATTTAAGGAGTAACTGGAGGTTAGAGATGATGATCATAAGCATAATTCAAGAATGCATGGATCAAAGGAACGAAGATCAAATTCTGATGAGTGAAATTCAATGCAAAGGAGAAGATAAGGAGAAGACAGAAGCGGCTATGATGAATTCAGAATGTGCAGATTGAAGAAAGTTTCAGAAATTGCAGAAAGAAAAAGAACAAAGAGGAAGTAGAGATGCAGAGCATGAAGAATAGCAGAATCCTAAAACCAGATCCAAGGAAGGTTATTTAGTGTAATCAAGTCTTATTAACAAATCATGTGTAACTGGCACCTCAAGCAACTCATTTCCATAGTTGACAATCAGATTTCAATGTCAGTATTTTATCTCCTGGAAAATCAATTGGTTATTGAAGAGTTCAGTTTCTATTTTTGCTAAAAGACAATTTGATTACTTTTGTGCCTTGCCAAATGAAGAAATATGTGTACTAGGCTGGTTTTTAGCTTTCAGATCATGTTATTACCTTACAGATTTAGAAAAAAGTTGTAACATAATGCTTTTGGAGCTGATATAAAACTCATTTCATTTCCATTTCATGAATGTAAGAGAGGAAATTCCAAAAAACTTATCAATACAAGTTTCAGTTTAGCTCAAATTTTGATTTTTTTATTTTCTCTTCTTGCCATTTTGGTTCTTGTTTTCTTCCCAGAAGCTGATCGAAATCATGATTGAGTAGCTGAAGTAGTATAACTTACATATAACAGGAAGATTGCAAATTTACAAAATTGTGTTCCTTGAATTTTCATTGTTTCGAGTGTTACATCCATTTTTCCATTTACATCAAATCTGCAACCATATACAAAACACCTGTGACAAAGAATTTGTTATTACATTTCACATTAAAAAACACTTTTGAACAAAAATCTTCAAAGTTCATTCCAGCAGCTGTCTTCATTGTGAAGAAGCAGATATCAACAGTAGTGAAGCATGTTGCAAGAAGTTATCAAGTGCTCTGATAAGGTTGTCCTTCAGTAGTAGGTAGGAATTCCAATCTTCAACCTTCAAGATAGCACTTTCAAGAGTGGTATCAGAGCATCAAGGTTCACTTAGTCTGCACCAAACAAAGCCATGACAGGTATGAATTGTTGGACCCCGAACCTTGAAGCGAAAAATTTAGAAATAATAAATGAAATCAAATGAGTGTTTAGTATGTGATTTGTGTTATAGATGAGGAAATGTGATTTATGTATGATGATGGGCTGAAAAACCTTAAGCATGAATCATGGTTATGTTATATATTTGAGATCTTATGCAAAATCAAGAGAGGAATTTTTGGCAAATGATATGAAGCTATTGAATGTAAGAAATCATATGACTTGAGACTGAGTTATGAATGAATTCCAAATGATAGTTGCATTGTTGTAAATGAAGTGAAATTAAGAAAGTGAAGTTAGGATGACTGTTAAATATATATGCTGAATTCAAGGGAAATTAGAGAATGATTGAAATAGAATTGGCCAAAGTGGCCTTCTTTGAAGTTGTAGCTTGATCTTTTATCTTTCCAACGAGACTAAGTATGCGAGTTTTCGAGATCAAAGTTAAGAGATATAGTTGATGCAAGTTATGATGTTAGATAAGATTGATGTTAGTGTCAGCCTTGGGTGAATGTTTGAGAATTGTGATTTTGATGAATCAATTTAGTTGAGATTTGAGAATTTCATGAATTGATTTTGTTACTTGCATTGTTATGAAGTGTTTAGGCTTATGAATAAGTGAATATATGAAGATTATAAGAGTATTTGATGCTAGTTTGAATGAGAGAAACATTGGAAGAAGGTTGAAGAAGTTTTGGAAAAACGCATGTCCGTTAAACGGACAGCTACGGGTCAAAAGGACCCCTTGCTAGGTGTATGTCCGTTAGACGGACATGGGTGTCCGTTAAACGGACTTTCTCGGATGTTTCGGAACAGTTTTGGCCGTGCGTGTCCGTTAAACGAACAGCTACGGGTCACCTTGGGAAATTTGCGATTTTCACCAGTTTTGAGGCCGAATCTTGCTTTGAGGCCTCTAATACGAGTTGTAGATCTTGATCTTATATTTCAAATGGAGTAAGAACGAAGTCATTTGGATATTTTTAGAGAAAGTTATAGCATTTGCGCCAAAAGAGTTTCAAATTAATTTCTGTTTTGAACATGTTGAGTTGTTTTGCCTCATTCTGAGCTTGCCATTTTTCCTTCCTCATTCGACCCTATCTCATCATTTGCTTATATCTTTTCCGTCCGACATCCGAATCACTCGGTTCTTGAAGCGTTGGATTCCTAAGACAAGGAAGTTCATGATTATGTGAAGATTATGAATTTTAAAGATTTAATTGAGCAAGATTATGTGAATCAAAGTGAGTCAGGAAAGTTCCTGAACATAGTTCAGTACTTTGCGAATTTCGGGATCTGTAGAGATCCGATTGAAGCGATGTTTGAGGCGAAATAAAGTTAAGACATGGGGCTACAATTGTTATGAAGAAATGAAAATTCATTTTAGCCTTTAAGAATGTTTATTTGTGGAAGGAAGTGAATTCTAGAAACTGTATTAGTAAAATGATATGTTCGACATGTTTGGACTATAACTTTTGATATAGTGCTCCGAACTAGATGATTCTTGAGGAATTATGAAAGTAAGACATAGAGGAACATTTTTTTAGAAGGAAATTTTGACAAATTCCCTCAAATGGATAGTGCGAATCATGTCTGTAAGTGAGCATGACTTAAAGAAACTTTCAGGGGCAAATTGGGAAGTTAACTCAGAGATATGAGGTTAAGGCTTAAAAGACAAGGGCAAAAGGGTCTTTTAAACCATTTTTAATGACATGGCATGTATAAAAAGGAGGAGGAGTCGTGGGTTTTAGAAGGAAGACACGAAAATTCTAGAAAAGAGAAGAAGAAAGAAGAAAGAGGAAGAGAGAAGAGAAGGAATCGTGGGAGAGAAGAAGAAGGAGGAAGAAGAGGAAGATTTCTGGGTTTTTCAAGCTTGTTTTCCATGGGTTCTTGAAGGAAAAGAGGGAAGGAGAAGAGATCTACCCTTCAAGCCAAAGAAAATTTCGAAAATGGGAAGAGAAAGGTAAGAGTTAAATGTTGATCTTTAAGTTTTAAGTAAATTTCTGGTTTAGATCACTTGAAATGGGTGTGGGTTTGTTAGTTATAAGATCAATTTTGATGCTTAGGCCTTGAGAAAAGGTTGATTGTGTATGAGAAGTATTAAGGGTTATACCTAATTGTATGAGCTGGAAAATTTTGAAGTTTTTGGTTTAGTTATCATGGATTTAGCATGGGTTTGTTGATTATGGAAACAATTTTGAGATTTATGATATTTATGATTTTAGATTGGGATGTTTATGCTTAGGTAATCTTATATGGGAAGAAAGAGTGAAGGAAAGATTAATTTGAGGATTGGAGCAAGCTTATGGCATGGATAAGAGGTGGGTAATATGTTTGTTTTACAAGTTTTAAGTTATTTGTAAGTTTTGGAAAAAAAATCAAGAAAGTGATCATGTTTTATAAGTTAAGGTTTTGGAAAAATGATTGGATCAAGTGAATTTGAAGGGATTATTAATGATTAAGTTCATGGTTTCAAATGGTTTAAGAAAATTCTATGATTATTTTGAACAAGTTTTCATGAATGATTTAAATTGTTTATCCAAGGGATTTTGAATGATTTTTATAAAGTTGAAATACTTGTGTTAGTGCATGATGTTTAATTGATTGAATTTCAATATGTGAACTTGTGTGTTTAAGTAAATTATGGTTTGTGAATTATGTAAATTGTGAAGTGATGCTAGAAATGTATATATATATGCCATGTACATGAAATCAAGTTTTTCAAGAAAGTGCCTTCGGGCAATGTTTTCAAATGCATGATTTACATGTTATGTGGGTACGGCATAGTCCCTCAAGAAACCGTCACGTGCACGTTGACTCATGTGTATAGCCTTCTCCCGACTGCCCGCAAGTAGCATGGAGTTCCTTTTAGGACTCCCTTATGTGTACCACTACACAAGGCCATTTTATGAAATTGTGTAGTCATCATGTGTATGGACTTTGCCAAACCATTATGATGTATTATATGATTAGATATTGATTGCAATGTGATGCATTCATTTGTTTGAAATCGTTATTGCTTGGTGAAAAATAAAATTTTGAGTTTTACGAGAATAAGAAAGTGAAGATTTATTTGTGACAGTTTTTAGCATTTTGGTATAAAAGTTTAGAAAAGTGAAAGAGCTTGTGAAATAATGAGAAATTCTTTATAAGATGGAAAAGTTTTGAGAAATGGTTTTTACTTATTTTTTTTCTTCGCACAAGCATATTATCCACGAGCTCTCTAGCTCACCCCCCCCTTTCATCCCCATCTCCAAGGTTTTCGAGAAGGAGATCGGATGAAAGCATGGCAAGACTTTATGTTCATTTTGTACTATGTGTACTTGGTTTAAGATTTCTGGAAATGGTTTATAGCTTGTATTGCCGTTAGAGTATTGTAAACATTTGGTCCACAATGTATCTTGGATTATGATTTTGTATAAGACTCTAGGATTATGGAACTGGAAATGTATTAGTTTTGGATTGTGTAGATTGGTTTTGTACATTAAGTGAATTGAGTTATAAATGTATTTGGGATATATTTATATGAATATGGATGAATGTACTGGATGATGGGATATGAGTTTGAATGTGATGATTATGAATTGTTATGAAAATGATTCGAAGTGGTTTAGAATTTAGGTTTGCGTTTTCTGCTGAAATCCCGGACGGAGGGTCCGGTGGATATGATGTATGTGAATTTGTCTGGAATCGATAGAAGTGAGTTTTACACCTTGCAGATTTGGGTTTTGTTCACGTGCAGTCGTCATGCTTCCCGATTTTTGTAAGGGTGGCATACGGATAAATGTATTAGTGTAAAAATATATGTGTTATTAGCACGAATGTGAAATTATTTTTGGTAAGAAATGATCATAAGGATTAAAAGTATGTTTCGTTATGAAGATATTGAGTTAACACATAAATACGAAGATCATGTTTGAGGTATGAGATTTATATGAGATGAATAGGTGCTTTAGATGTAAAAGAAAGAAAAATATTTTACCAATTTCGGTTTGGTTAGTCTAAGGGTTTCCAACGCGACAAGTTTACTATGTTCACGTTTTGGATGTCGGAATCTGAAATTCAATTCGAAACCATCGTTTGTATGCTTTGTTTGCAAGTTCACTTGCTATTTGCAGTTGAATTCTTTTGGTATCTGATGTGATTCGTTTGTTTCGTATTCGATTTTCCATTTGTATTCGATACGACTCATGTGTTCCCGATTCACGCTTTTGTTTCGTGTCACTCGCTTTGGTTTTCGTTTATCATTCTGATTCATGTATTCAATTCGCTATATGATCTGGTTCATTGTTTTCGTTCCGTTTCGGATCCGTTTTAAGAGTGACCATATACAGTGTAAGCAGAGTATCAGTGTTAAGTGTAAGCAGTTGGGTCTCGGAAACGGGATCCAACATTTCTAATGGTGATAAGTTATGACTTATATGTAAGAACATAGATACAGATTTTATGACCTGAAATGTATATCAAATGGCCTATCAATATATTAATCATGAAATTGGTAAATAATTAAAATAAAATGTTACAATGCCTGTTATATTGTCTTGGTGTAGATAGATAGGCATGCCTGTAGAGTTATAGTGCAACTGCTATAGTTTGATACCACCGGCGTCCATAGTTCGATACCTTCAGGTATCCACAACTTCAAGTATCCACAGTTTGATAACCTTTGGGAATCAACAGTTTGATATCTTCGGATATTCACAATTCGATACCTTCAGGTATCCACAGTTTGATATCTTCGTATCCACAGTGCCTGCTTTATTGTCTTGGTGGCGGATAGATGGGCATGACTATAGGGTTATCGTGCAACTGCTATAGTTTGATACCACCGACATCCACAGTTCGATACCTTTGGGTATCCACAATTCCACAGCTTCGGATATCCACAGTTCGATACATTTGGGTATCCACAGTTTGATATCTCCGTATATTCACAACACCCGTTATCCACACCCATAGAAATATGCAAGCCTAATACAGAAAATAAAGCGAAGAGATATAAATAAGAAATACAGTATGACAACATAAATAATCGGTATATGAATGAGCATTTGCATTTGTATTGATAATTTGTATCATTGAGTATTGAATATCGATGTTTGAATTTTGAAGGTGAATTTATGATATATGAAAAAATATTGAAGCATGTTTGCATTATATATTTGATTAAGTATGTCATTATTATTTATATTTGTGCGAATTTCATGAATGTATATGCTTGGTGGATGATTATTGTGAGTGGTCATCCAAACTAAGTGTTTTTCCCACTAACCTTTCAAGATTAACATGTGTGTTAATCCGTATAGGTTCAGATTATAGGAGTGAGGTACAAGTAACATTTGCAAGGACCAAGGCTAATAACTAGAAGTAAAAGTACTTTTGAATGTGTCTTTCGATTAAAGAATAGTTGTATATGTAATAAAGGAAATCATACGTTTTCTTTTTGGATTATCATGTTAATATAAAGATATAATACTACTTTTTAATGATAATGTTAAATGATACGAAGTTTTGTAATATGTATATGTATAACATTGAATAGAATTATATAGCTTGAATGCATGTACAGGAATTTGGTTGCTCTTTGTGGATGGTTGTAGGTTTTGTACACGGGTGTTACAACTGGCGTTTGAATGGACTTAGTTGATGCTTTTGCATTTAGTTTTGGATGGGCATGAGCAGGGCCGTGGTTGAGATAAACCGATGAACTTGTGTAGAGTTGACAAAAGCTGCCAATTCCACATTTGACTCGAACACACAAAGGGCCAAAAACTGTTGTGGTGAGCATGGGCTGTATGGCTCTTCTCTATGAATCTGCTCGCTGGGTTCACATCCGTTTTTGACGAAAACACGTTACAAATAACAGCTTAATGTCCCACCATGATACCAATCTTTTTTCTTTTATATATAGAAAAAGAGAAGCATACTGCGTGTGGTAGGAATGGGATGTTGGTGAAACGAGTGTCAGATTACTAGCTTTTTGACCAGCATTTGTATTGTATGTACCATGGGAGGAATAATGAGACAAATCCATTGCCTGTTGAGGCAGGTGGAGATGATCACTTGGATTTAATGCTTCTATTCTATTACGCTCACTTGAACCATCCCAACCGACGAGTTGAAGATCTTATCCACCGCTTGATTCTAAACTTCCATCCCCTCTTCATATTTAATGCTTTCCTATTCATAGTCAAATAACCTAATACTGCAATTCAACAGATCTAAAGCCTCAATCCATTAGACTACTACATTTCCTTTCCTTTCCTGCTATTCTACCGCTAATTGTAATATCAGGTGAAGAGTTAAAATTCTGTGGAGCTACAGGCTTGCTTTACTTGGATTTGGTGCCTAGATTCCAGTAAGATCATCGGAAAATGAAAAGGCTAGTAATAGTACATAACATGATGCAATTCAACATCATAGCTGTTTCTACAACTGTACAAGAGAACGAAGACATTCTAATAATCAAGCATTAAGACAACCTCTTAAGAGAGCTCTCTCTAATTCTGAAGCACTGATGATTGTTGGATGCAAAAGAAAATCTAAAGCAGAAACTCTTTTATTTCAACTTTGATTGGATGACTGTTTTATTAGAGGCTGAGAAGTCTTTCCCCATTCTTCTGCTGGGCTTTTCACCTCCATTAGCAATGCTACTACTTCTTTCATGGATGGCCTTTCTACTGGGGATGAGTTCACACAGAACATTGCAATTCCTAGTGTCTGTAGCATTTCTTGTACCATTTGGTCTGGTAGACCTTGAAGCTTTGTATCCAGTATCGATACAGCTGGTTCGAAACTTCCCATCTTTTTCTTCACCCACTCCACTATGTGTAGCCCATCTCCAACTTGGGGCTCAACTGCACTGCGACCACTAAGAATCTCCAGCAAAACCACTCCATAACTGTAAACATCACTTTTCTCTGTTATGTTCATGGTGTATCCATATTCTGCAAGTATTAGAAAGAGTTATTAGGATCAACAATTCGATTATAACGTTGATTACTTATATTCCAACTTGATAGAATTTTGAACTCCTGCCTGACAGAACATTGTACTACATGCAAGATCCTTGTGACAGGACATTACTGGTAGCATATGCGTAGTTGCATGTCATCACCAGCTAATCCATTCAAAACAAGTAAAAGATAAATAAGTGAGCTAAAGGAATAAGAAAGCTTGAAAATTACTTGCCTGGGGCAATATAACCATAAGATCCAGCTACTCGAGACATTGCATGATGATAATTTGGAGTGTTCATCAATTTCGCGAGGCCAAAATCTGCCAGGTATGCCTCAAATTTGGAATCCAAAAGTATGTTATTGCACTTGACATCTCTGTGGAGGATTGCTGGAACACAATCATGGTGAAGATAAGCCAGGCCCTGGGCCGACCCAACAGCAATTCTGTACCTTGTTTCCCAATCCAAGTTCCTATTCCCTTGCAACAGCTGTTGCAGATTACCATTTGAAATATAATTGTAGAGAAGAAGTTTGACACTCTTGTTAGAACAGTAGCCTAACAGCTTCACGATATTCCTGTGTCGAATATGTCCCAGAATTTGAATTTCTGCTGCAAAGGAATCGACTGCCGGTTCTTCATCCTGTTTAGTTTTCCAAAGCTTTTTTACTGCAATCAACTCACCGTTGGGCATTTCGACCTTGTACACCACTCCTGAACAGCCTTTGCCTATCACATTTTCGTCTTTTAAGCAATCCAGGATGTTGTCAATGGTGAAATTGAGCTTTTGAAATGGGATAAAGGTCCATGGATAAGAGAAATCTTCAGCACAAGATGGTGACGCTGATGCTCCCAAAGTCTTCTCAACCATGTACCTATGCTTCCGAGTCACTAAAATCCAAGACGCAAGAAGTAGGACTGTCACTGAAGCCAGTATTACCGAAATCAAGGCAACAGTTTTCGTAGATTTAAGTCCATCTCTTCGAAAGAAACTCGATGAACAAGTCGAGCCATCCAGGGACTCGCATAGGTCTGGATTTTGGGAGTACATATTTGAAGAGAGAGTTCTAAAGAAAGGTGTTATGGGAATAGGACCTGAGAAGTTGTTGAAGGAGATGTTAAGAGAAGTCAAGCTAGTAAGGGACCCAAGAACCTTAATCTTTCCACAGAGCATATTGTGGGAAAGATCGAGCAATTGTAACTGTGTAAGACCAGATATTGTGTCAGGAAGCTCACCACTAAATGCATTTGAGCTCAAGTCTAAACTAATTGTCAAACTTGTAACGTAACCAATTTCAGGTGGAATCGGACCTGAAAGGCCGTTGGAGCTCAAATCAAGCAATGTTAGCTTCTGCAAGTTTTGGATGGATCGTGGTATTGACCCTCTCAGCAAATTGTTGTTAAGAATGAGCTTGTTCAGGTAACTAAAGTTTCCAAAACTTTGTGGAATTTCACCTGCGAAGCTGTTCCTGCTAAGATCAAGTTGCTCCAGATTTACAAGCTCACCCAGCTGAGTTGGTATCTCTCCAGATATATAGTTGTTGTGGACATCCAACAGCTCGAGAACGGTGATGTTAGAAATCTGAAATGGAAGGCCGCCAGAGAAACGATTCGTATACAGGTCAAGAAAGACCAAATTCTGTAAATGGCCTATCTCCTTAGGAATCTGACCAGAGAGTTGGTTTTCTCCAAGCCTCAATCTAACTAAAGACTGGCAATTTGCGACACCTCTCGGCAATCCTCCTGATAATGAATTACCTAGAAGCAGAAGCTTGCTCAGCTTCTTCAAGTTGAAAATCTCTTCAGGGATTGACCCAGTTAGCTTGTTTCTCGAAAGATCAAGATCATATAATTCAGTGCAGTTACCAAAAGAGGCTGGTATGGTACCAGACACTGAATTACCCCACAAGAAAAAACTCTGCAAATACTTCAGCGTTCCAACCTGGGTCGGAATTGAGCCTGATAATTGGTTCTTATCAAGCTGAAGTGTTGTTAGACTTGTACAGTTACTCAACTGCGAAGGAATCAAACCTGTTAGCGAATTATCGGACAAGTGAAGCTGCTCAAGAACAGTCAACTTTCCTAAATCACCCGGTATTTCCCCAGAAATGTCATTAGCTGAAACATCAAGAACAACCAGCGATGAACAGTTTGATAGCTCAACTGGAATAGGCCCTGCGAGAGAATTACCCCACAGAAGCAAACTGGTAAGCTTTTGCAGCTTACCCAGTTGAGAAGGGATTGAACCTGTAAGCTTATTCATGTGCAAGTACAAGTTCCTCAACTCCGAACAAAATCCTAGCTCAGGTGGTATAGAACCAAAAACCTCAGTATCATAAAGAGCTAAAGTTTGGAGATTGATTAGGTTCCCAAATGTTGGTGGTATAACACCGGAAAGCCCTGACGCTGCAGCACCAAATGTGATGAGATTGGTTAGTAGACCTAACTGAGGTGGTATTTCTCCAGTCAGATAAGGATTGCCACCAACTCGCAGTTGTTGGAGGGAGACCAAAGAACCCAACTGAGATGGTATTGAACCATTGAGAAGATTGTCTTGCAGGCATAGAACTTGTAAAGAAGTAAGATTCGCAAGTTGTGGAGGTATTCTGCCAGAAAATTTATTACTGTCCAAGTAGAGAAACTGAAGTGAGGAAAGGCCACCGACTTCTCTTGGAATAGGACCTGAAAGAGAGTTCGAGGAGAGGTCTAAAAGCCTAAGATGGATAAGTTGGCCAAAGGAAGGCGGGATTGTGCCAGAGATGTTAGCAGAGGAGAGATTGAGAAGTTGTAGATACGAAAGAGAAGAAAGTTGTGAAGGTAATGAAGATAAATTGAGGAATGTGTTTGGAAGGGAAAGAGAAATAACTCTACTTTGTGGAGAACACGTAATGCCTTCCCATGAACAAGGAGTTGAGCTTGAAGGATCCCAAGAAGAGAGGATTGAAGAGGATGACTTAGCTGATGGGTCTGTTGCTGAGAGAAGAGAAAGAAGAGCCTGTCCATCAGGAGATAAAGAGGCCACAAAAGATGTTCTTGTCATGGTTAACGTTACCAAGATTGAACAAAGCAAGAGAGTAAAGATTGGTTTCTCCATTTTTGGTTGTCACCAACAAAACCTTGGTTTAATTCAACGGAGGCCCTTTAGGTGGTTTTGGAAACGGTGGAAGATGGTGATTGTGATTGTGATGGAAACGGTGAAACTGAAAGTCCACTCTAGGAGACAGCATGCATGTGAGAGAGGATTGTAGCGAGACAAGGATGCTTGAGTTTTACACTAAAAGTGTTGAGACCATGCATGTGAAGAATACGAAAAGATTGCCACCATTAAAATCTTCGAAGAATCTGTAAAATGAGGTCCAGGACCCAAACTTTGACGGTGATTAAACGTTACCCATAAGGATATCTCCTGTTTCAAATAAGAATCGGAGTGGAGGTTCTGGTGGCTGTGTTGGTGATAGTGGACTTGGTAAGATAAAGTGAAATGATCATAAAAAGCTTTCAAATTTCAGGGTCTGCAACCCTACGGATTATATTGTAAGGTGGTCATGGCATAATATGCAAACTGGGTTTTGTTGGGTGGTTGCTGCGGCTGAATGTTCCTGTGCCTGGTATGGTATATGGTCATCTACTTGAAACCTAATATCGTTTCAAGTAAGTTGGTCCTAATTTAATTCCAGCATTTCTTCCCAACGGACAAGCAGGCAATTGTGCAATTCCCTGTCGCAAAGATACAATCTGGAATTTCGACGTTACACGTGTAGGACCAGCATTTGCTAAATAAAACACAAGTCCACTTGTCAAGATGACATGGTAAATTTCTAAAAGAAAAGTATCTAAAAGAAATAAAGAAAGAAAGAGGTCATTGGGAAGGCAAAGGCTTCGACGATTGAAAAAAAAAAAAGGACAAGTGAGATAGAAGGCAGCATAGGAGAGTGTGAAAGCTAAAAGGGGTTTAAGGGCAAGCAACCAATTTCAATGTCTTTTTCCTTACATTTAGTATTCTACACATTAGAGTCCAAAACGTGGGATGGTGTTACCACAGAAGGTAGAATTTAAGAAAGGCGTGGATACAGAGGAAGTCGTCTAATTGGAGCATCCAGTTGTTTAATCATAACAAATTTTCACTGTATGGTGGGTAAGTAGCCAAGGTTAAAAGCTGTGTTGGCTTACCGAGGAAGGGAGGGGAGGGAAGTGGGTTTGTTTTGGGAATGTAGAGACTACAGAGACAGTCACGTGAGACATTATAAAGAGATAGACTTTGTTGGTTGGCTCTGGGGTTTTGGGTGAGAAGTCATCATCCATGGTTTTTCTTTTATTTTTTTGGCTTTAGGGTACAGATTACGATTAGGGCTTTCATCAAGGGGTTTTAGCTAGGTTTTGACATTTCATTTCAGCTCTAACCTTATTTAAAATGTTTTTGAAGAAGATTTCAGGTAAAGACAATACATGCTTCGATTACGATTAGGGTTTTCATCAAGGGTTTTGACATTTCTACCTTATTTGAAATGTTTTTGAGGAAGATTTCAGGTAAAGTTAAATTCTTCAAGAACAATTAATGCTGTCCCCCTCAAATTCATAATATGATTTATTTACGACAAAATCTATATATCTTCTTGTAAAAGCAAAGCCATTGTCATAGTTGTCCTAATAATCTTTTGGATTTTGAATATCAAGGTTACATTGGAGCATCTTATAAGAACATAAAAGATATACTTGGCACCCAAATCAATGCTTTGAATTAGCAAAGGCTATAAAGTGAAAACCCTAATCAGTGGTTACTGTACTTGTTCTTGGCTCGATCAAGTCAAAAACCAGTTAACAATTGGACGCAAATTTTACATCTTTTGAAAACTTATACATGTAATTATGACAAGCTCATCACTAAGCTTTGTGTTCGGCGGTTTTCTATAATGTAACTATCTACTTGTATGTCCCAACACATTATTTATGCATTTCACTACAATTTGAGTTCACACATTACATTGCATCAAAATTGGAGCTCTCTCGTTTAGACTTCACATGCCCAAATGTATATATTCAAAAATAAATATAAACACGAGTGTTGTTTTATACCTTATAGTCAACAAATTCTACGAGATAATTATACATTTTAAATAAAATTATGATGATATTATAATCATGAGATTTATGTTACATTTATATATTATTTCTAAATTATTCTTAGTCATTGTTTTATTAAGACTGGATATTAATATAATGTAACAAGATTAACACACATTAGGTTTTTCCTTATGAAGGAAGTTGTCGATCTCATAGACTAAAATATGGAGATACTTAAACAAAAGTGTAGGTGCTTGTTAGAGAACAGGTTCACTGAACTGATCCCATATGAGAAATCCATTTAGAATATTATTTGTATGTCTATAGAAATTCTCATTATGATGAATGTATTAGTGATCCTTAGACTTCAGACTTCCAAAGTTATATTATATAGAGATTGCTATATTTTAATAATGCTTATCACCTATTCTATTCAGGGTAGCTCAGTCAGTAGTTATTGTATATAACACGAGCTATAAGGAAATAATTGAGTGATCGAGATATGATTCATCATTTTA
>JANITW010000062.1:32032-48011 GCA_027564335.1 Erythroxylum williamsii | reverse complement strand
ATTTGTTTGTAAATGAGCTGAAAATCTCCAAAGAATTTTTTGTGGATGACTTCAAGAAGAATTCCTGTAGATGTTACCTGAATATGCTAGAGATTGCGATAGTTACCTAGATTTTACCACCATTTTCTTAAAATAACAGTAAAACTTGAGGTAAATTTAGATAAGTATCCTATAAGGGATTATTAGGTTGAGTCATCTGTAAATTGATCCAAGCTCTAAATTCATATAGAAGATCTCTCCATTTTTTGGGTGGAAGGTCATCAAAAGTAAACTAGGGTCCTGAAGTAATTTTGGTTGATGGTACTTATACTAGTGATGGTGAGGGTGGTCTGATGGTTCAGGCCCTATAAATTTAACTTCACTGATATTTGGTTTGACTTCAGTTGGTGGAGATGTCTTAGATATAGTCATCATGATTTGACGTAATTTAGATAAATTTGCAAATTACTCTGAGTCTTCTAAGGATTGTTTAGAAATTTTAGAATTTTCAAATCTTTGGTCTTCAGAGTCTTCTGAAATAGATATTGGTGTAAGAGTTGCAATGAACTTTTATTAAAAAGCTTTATCTTTTCCATTAAATTGAGAAAGTTGACTTTTAGGTGGTAATAAAGGCGGAGTTTTAATATGCAAAGGTTTTGTCCGTGGATTAAAAAGTTTGGTATGTGAATGTGAGGGATCACGAGCCCTTTTAGTTTTGGTCTTTGTAGGTTTGGATTTGGGAGTAGGATGAATATGTTGTCTAATTAAAGAATAGTTTATTTTAAACACTTTTCATAATCAAGAGCTTCATGATAAGATGAGGATGAGTAGATAGGTTGGACAACTGGAAAATTTGTAAGATAAGCTCCATAAATAATCTTAGACTATTCTGTTTGCACATTTGCTTCCATTCTATAAAGTACTTCTTTCACCCTTTGAAGTTCTTATTCTTTGTTTATGAAATCAGGTCCAAAATATTGTGTTTCAATATATCTTTTGAGATTAACATCAAGTTTAACCATATGATCTTTCAAAGATGTGTACAAGTTTTGGATTTGAGAATAGTGTTTCTACCCATTTTTGAATAGCCTGAGTCTACTAGTTAAGTCCATCAAGCTTGATATTTATGGGGCAAAGAACTTTGTTTTGGGCCACAACATTATTAGTGTTCTAGTTGAGTACTTCATTATACAAGAGTAACATGAGAGGTGATTCTAATACAACGAATATAAGGCTTGGAGATAACCCTACTAATATCATCTATACACCTCTCTAGGGGAGGAAATTCATCCTCATATGGTCTCGTCATCATTCAAGGAATTAGTGCTGGAGCAGTAACAAGAATGGGATAAATAAAAGGTGGTGGTGTGTTGGGAATTGATTCTTTAAGGAACAAATGTTCCTTTCCAATAACTTTAAGTAGCTCATGAAGAATCTTAGGTCTAGGTTGTGAGTTTTTAAGCCCAACCTAAGCTCTTGAATGTGGGTCATAGTCATTATGCTTAGTATGAAGCTTTTGGGAAGGTTGACATCGATGGATTTCTCTGGGTTAAAGCCTTTGCGTCAAAGTTTTGCCCCCCCTTTTTTGAGCGTAGGCTTCATCTTCATTGCCTGTGTCATCATAGTTAGTTCACATATTTCACAATTTTGTTCACACATGGATAGATCTACATCCTATATGAAATGTCCTCGAAGATGGCTAATGTACACATGTCCATCAGATTTAACATTATGAATTGGAGGTCTATCTTTGTCTTTTTTTTGTGATAACATCAGTTGAAACATTAAAATAAGGCCAAATGTGCTAGAGGATCTAGGTTGATCTTCATTAGGCTTGGTGTAGATAGATTTAATAGGTCCACCTCTTAGTGCCATGTGAATAGGAGAAGTAGTTGTGTGGAAAGAATGCCTATGAAAAGAGTACGTTTAAGATTGGAAGGAAGATTTGCTATTGAGAGGGTTGAAGAAAGATGAACATGAGCATTAGGTAAAGAGTCACTCATGACATATAGAAAGATCTCCTTACTCACTTTCATAAAGAATAATGTAGTCGTAAGAAAAAACACTCATGATTTTGACACCATTCGAGCTACCTTTGGTCAGAGCGCATACGAGGATAGCAGAAATCAAAGGTACATTACATTGTTAGACCGCATGAATCGAGAAAAGCCTCTCACTATGACTCCTAGACTTATGAAATATTTCATCAATAAGCCTCAAAAGAACTACACATGAGTTCCTTTACCATTGCTATGGGTATGATAGTTCATGCCATATGAAAGGAAAGAAACACAAGACGGTTGGAAAAGGAAATATTAGCTGGCAATATTATTCTATTTTTGTAGCTAAATTGGTAGTTATTTTTTGTTGTGTTGTGTTAAAGATACTCCCTTAGTCATCATTATTTATGTAACTTATTTTTTCTTTCATTAATTCAAATTTTCTATTTTAAAAAAAACTACATCGTAAGTTTCTAGCTTATATGTCAGTCAAGTGGCTTAAAGAACAAATTTTTATAAGAAAATAAAGATAAACAAAAATTGACTATAACCTAAATTTTAGATATGCTAGTTGGGACATAAATTCTTCTCTATTTAGGCCATTAATAATAGGTTTCTCATAAATAAATACTTGATATATTTTATATAATTTAAATATGGCCTTTAAAATTAAACTTAAATATAAGGTATTGAATCTAACTTACATAGGTGTGACTCGGGTCATATGATTCTGATAATAAAATTGAGCATTGAAACATGCACAGAATTGTGCCAGATAACCCTAATCGCTTGGGGGGTTATTGGCTTCAGGATTGAAGCATGTTTAATTTGGCCATCCTTCCTAACTCGAAGACCTCCAGTCAAAGATACGAAACTTGCATCTTCTAACACATAGATGGTGTAACAGAAACCTTGCACTACTTGCTTCCCTCGACATCAATACCTATTTCTTATTTTAACACTTGCTCACCTAGAAAAGCAAGCGGCCCAGATCTTTCTCTGTTTCTGAGTCGCTTACTCAACGATAGTCTTTATTTGCCTTCCTCTTTTATCGCTCTGTCTCTCCTCTGTTCTTCAATATTCGAGCTTTGCCACCATTATTTATTCCTACCCTATGACCCAGAGTAATGCTTGATTTTTTTCTGGTTTAGTAAGGTTCGGTTCCTTTTACTAATTTTTATTCATCTGGGTTTTGGAAAGTTTGAATCTTTTCGTGTTTTCTCCTCTTAGCTGTTTGTGGGTTGAATAAAGGTGTGACAGTGGAAATTTTGTTAATCTATATTGATTGGTGAGAACGTCGTACTTGTATGTGAAATCTTTCTTCTTTCATTAATGCATTGTATCTATGTTTCATGGGTTTATTGGAGCATAATCTGTTTGATTGATGAAATATTTTCTTAACCCCTTTCGTTTTTCTTTCTGAAAGGTTCTTACTTCAGATAGTTCCTGTCCTCTGTAATCCTGTGTGACTTTCTAGTAAACCTGTATTATTTTTTTCTCTCCTTTCAGTCGTTTTTATAATGTATACCGTGGTGTTTTAACGTCTTATAGTAATATTTTAGTTGGTTATTAAGTAATCTAGTGGCAATTGATGTAACTATTTCAAATAACTAACTTCTTTCTTCCTTCATACCTTGACTGAATTATGTGTAGATTAATGAATTTTCCTATTGAAGATTGAATTCCCAGTGCCACAATGTGCATGAAGAGCTTAAAAAAGTCCTAGGGGAAAGATACTGTGGCCCTCTAGGAAACTTGAAAGCATGCGACGAAGTCTGGAATCAATAATGTTAAGTTAATACGATTATTTTTTGGGTAATTAAATAAAGATATAAACACCGGCAATCCCCACAAATGCGTGTAACCAATTGTGGCTTTGTTTCTCCCCTAGAGCGTGTTTTTCCTGATCTTTTTGTCTGATATATAACTGATTGTTTGATTTAGCTGCGAGCTTCTCCATTAAAGAAAGAATAGGGATGTACAAATGAAAAGGAGCACATGGTTGCTGTGGGTTTACTTTTTCCTTATGGAAAGAGGAGCAGGATAAAATAATGCGCAATGTTTCCCTAGGGACTTCCATGAAAAAGAGCTATTTCCAAAGCTGACATTGCTTCATTCTAGAATTAATTGAACTATCCTTCTTCACTGTGAAATCATATAATGATGCAGTGAACTTTTGCTTTGCAGTACTAATTTTGAGGGCCAGACTGCAATGTATGCTAGGAGAATAAGGGGTAGAAATCAGAGATGGGGCTCAGTCTTTCAGCAATCTAAATACTTCACCAAGCTAAACTACCATGATCAGCCTTGTCGATATTTGAGTTGTATCAATGGAGTGGGGTGCTTTACTTCACAGGGGACATTTATCAGAAGGTACCTGTTAGATTCAACCTCGTCTAGAAGCATTGAGCAAGCGAAGAGTTATGTAACCCTCCATTCAAGATCCTTATGTTTTAAGAATAGTCAAATTCGCACCTTTAGTTCACAAGGTGATGGAAGGGGTACAAGTGAGGATGAGCATGCATCTATGGTAGATGGGCCTGATTTTGATGGTGGAAAGCATAGTCAGAAGACATTAAGGGAAGATACTAGGAGCTGTGATGCACATGCTCGACTTGCTGAACTAGATCAAAAAGAATGGCTTTCTAATGAGAAGTTTTTAATTGAAAGTAAAAAGAAGGAATCTCCTTTCTTAACAAGGCGTGAAAAGTTTAAGAATGAGTTTTTGCGCAGGGTCGTTCCTTGGGAAAAGATACATGTATCTTTGAAAACTTTTCCCTACTACCTCAAGTAAATATTTTTTCGTTTGATTTTTATCTTTTCATTTCTATAAGAAGCAAATTTGTAGCATTCTGTTATTCTTCATTTGTGAAGAAGAATTAACAACTTGCCTTCTCATGTAGTGCAAATGCCAAAAGTATTTTGGTGGAATGTGTTGAATCCCATTTCAAGCATAAAAAACTCACCAATTCTTATGGCGCACGTCTAACGTCATCAAGCGGAAGAATATTGCTTCAGAGCACCCCAGGTAAATATGAATGATCTTTTATGCATATCCTATGATTTTTATCATGAACAGTTTTCCTTTAAGTTCATGGTGATTATTTATGGTTGATGCTACTTTCAGGCACTGAGCTTTATCGGGAGAGAATAGTTAAGGCTCTTGCACAGGATTTACAAATTCCCTTATTGGTGCTTGACAGTAGTGTTCTTGCCCCTTATGTAAGAAGATGAGGATTGCTTTGAAACCCTATTGTTCGGCAATTAATTATGTTTCTATTTTTCAAAAAAAATCATGCATTGTTTGTCTCCTCTTGTAGGATTTGGCTGATGATTCAGAATGTGAATCTGATGATAACACTGAATCTGGAGAGGAGTGTACTTCAGAGTCGGAAGTTGATGATGAGAATGAAGCAGCTACTGAAGAAGAATGGACCAGCAGTGCTGAGGCACGATCTGATGCTGACGATGATGTGGTTGACATGGAGGCAACTGCCGAGGCAGCCATCAAGAAACTTGTTCCTTTCAATCTTGAAGAGTTTGCAAAGGTAGATCTTATGAGGTGATGGGGTTGTATTGAATAGATTGTTTGTTAAATACGGAAATAGACTTATCGATCAAAATTTTTTTACTTTATTTTAAAGTTTAGACTCTAAATGCAAGTCTAATTTTAGGTCCATGCCTTCATGCATTGACTCATTTGAATAGCCCAATAGATCTAACAGTTGAAAAAACTGACGTTTGCTAGTCCTATTGCTACTGCTTCTTTTAGGGTATTATTTATGAGTTAAGTGCAGTAGCAGACTATGGGACATTTATCTAATTGTACTTGATTGAGAATGTAGCAATTTCTGTTATGGTTATGTTAGAGTTGATAAAAGATCAGTCTTGAGCCTCATCTAACATCTTTTAACATTCCAGTTGAATGGTTTTTAACATGATATTGGAGCTTTTATTACAAGCAGGTCTTTTAGCTTGCCGACTTTCTGTGACAATGATGTTTTCGTTCAACTTCAGCTATTGAAGATTTAGTTTTAGTTCACTACAAGGTGTCATGAGCACTCGTTTTGCTAGCAGTTTCAAGTCTAGTGTTGCGCCTTATCTAATAATTTGGACTCTTGAGTTTGAATGGTTCTTTAAAACTTGTTCAAAAGAGAAGAAAAGGAATATCATGCTTATATATGAAATTGTCTAAAAATAATCTTTGTAGTATAATTTCTGATTTTTTTTCATAGTTGGCCTTCTGGACTTATTGTTTCTCATCTAGAGCTGATCTGACTGAACTTATCATACAACTGAATTACTTTTTGAAAAACAGAAAAGGAATTCTAAAGTTGAAATACATTAGCATCATTAAGGTGTCCATCCATTGGCTGTGTGCCTGCATTCATTTAAGTACTAAAGAAGTATCAATGGTGATACATGCTTGCATACGTTTGTGTATATATTCTGAGATGTTAGCAGTGCTGGTCTATAAAGAAATGCCTTCCTCTGATAAAAGACGACAGAGCAACTTATTTGTTTCCTCTTACCACAACTTGTCATGTTCAGGATTTTGTTTCTTTTTTTGAGCTTTGAAATACTATTGTTTGAGGAGATATTTGTTACCTTTGTCTAATAATTTGGAGTGTAAACTGAATCTGGAGTGTAAACTGAGTCCTAATTCTGGAGATGCTTCTGTACAGAGAGTCTCTGGAGAACCTGATGGTTCCTCAAAGTCCTCAAATTCCAAGGCTGCTGACTCATCAGACAATTCAAGACGACCTCTTAGGAAGGGTAACAAAATTTTCAAATGCCTTACATCGTCAAACTCCCTAGCTTTTCTTATTCCTTCAGGCCCCCTTTTTTAAATAATTAACTTCCTGTTTCAATTTCTACATTTATTTCCTTGTTTCTTGTTTCTTGTTGATCATGTGGATTTGTGTATGTGATATCATTTTAATGTGCTCAACCTCTCTCTATCATCAGCCTCCTGTGAATTTTGGCTCAACATTAGATCTCTTTCTTCTTTCAGGAATGCCTTTGACAACGTACATTATATGGCTCCAGAGAGACATGCTTTTTGGATCTAATTATTTTTAAATACATTTCCAGTTTGTAGTTATAAGTTGCTAACAAGTTTGTGATTCCATGCATCTTACTGAAAATTAATTTTGAATTTTCATTTCATTTACTAGGAAGGTGCATCTTACATTCTCTTCTGCTGTTTTATTTTAGTATAGTGGTATTCTTCTGTTGGGAGAACTTTTCTATGCAACTATATTTTCCTGTTGTTTTCACTCTATCAAACTGTTGTCCCCTACTTCAACCAGTAGTCAATAAATAATTGTGCATATTTGTGATTCATTTTTGGTATTGTTAGCACCTGATTCACACTTAGAATGGTGGTGGTTGAGTTTTTTGTGGTGGATTGTTTTGGAGGTGTCTAATTCTGAAGAGGTGTTGCATGATTTATTATGTGAAAATGATTTCAACTTATTATTGAAAATTGCCGCTCTTTGGATTGGATACTTGCCCTCTCCAAACATAAGAAAAGATGAAAAGGAAAATTTCAGAAATTATATTTCATCACCACATTTTGGTCCATTTATTTATATTCTCACTTGGCTTTCATCTGCTAGGGGACCGGGTGAAGTATACTGGACCTTCTGTACGAATTGAAGCTGATGACAGGTTTGCTACTTCATTTTTTGACTGTGTGAAACGTTAACTTGGTTTAACGATCTATGATGCTTCATGTCTAGAACAATTTTCTTATTGTTTTAAAAGACTTGCTATGTAATTCTTAGATATTCTTAATCAAAATACTGTTGCAAAGGATACTTGCCCAAAGTTTATAGAGATACAACAAATTGAGTCTTTTTTATGCTATCCCCTGAAGTTGCATCTCCTACTCAGTAAATTATTCACTGGAGGCTATATAACATATGCAAGCTACCTTATATTTTGATTTATATTCTTGTATAGTTGCTTGTTGTCCCTATACACCAATATCAGTTTGCTATTCAATTAGATCTTTATGAATTAGTAATTATTCGATGCAGGTTTTGTCTGCCATATGCACAGTTATGGATTGTTTGACTCTTATTTTCCTTTTATGTGGAATGATATAATCAAAGGAGTTAGTCCAGTTGGTACGAGCAGAAACCTTTTGTCTTGTCAGCCTGGATTAGGGAGTAATCAGGGACTAAAATCTTGAATACACCAGACTGATGTTGCACCCCTAAGATTACCTAGTAAAAGCTGTAAATACCAAAAGAAAATGTGGAATGATTTTTCTCCTTTGATGTTCGCACACATTCATGGAGTATTTCCTGGATTTCATTTTCTGTTTTCCTTGATTCTGATCCTCTTTCATGCCTAGAAAGTGGTTTATCAGTTTTTCATTCGAAATAAATATGGTCTTTTTACTTTTGAAGAGCTTACGTTTACATGTGGAATTGGAACTTTGGTGAGCATTTGAAGATAATGCAGTGTTGAGCTGTAAATTGGCTTAGATAAAACATGGTTCATGCTCTGTCTTACAAAGATCATTTGGCATGAACTTACCTCCCCAGAAAACTTTGACATCACAGGATCATACTGGGGAAGATTTCAACCACTGAGGGTCTGAAAAATGCCTATACCAATATTCGTGGCAGGTGGGTTGGTAAGTCCTCATGGTGTCTTGAAGGAAACACATGGGGTCCTGATATTGGCATTTATGATGGGAGATTTGTGCGTTGTGACCAACTAGTGAAAGGACACTGTAGGAGTTCGAGGAAAAAAACAGTAGGTTGCAGCTAGAAATGCAAAGTTGTACCTTTTGTGTTTCTGTTGTTGTAATGCAAAACCTACTTAAAACCTGTGAAGAATATTTAGCAACAAGTATTTCTCATAATTTGTTTCTTGTGCTTGAGATAAAAGAAACCTTTTGTAGATGTGCTTCTCTATGTGTATCACTCTTGGTACACATATAGACCCTGCTGATTCCCTTTGGATAGAACCATAAGTTCCGTGATTATTAGACACTAGAAGCCAATTCGTTTTACGGTAGTGATTTACTGTATAAATTATGAATTACACAGCTACATTAGTCAATGGCTATTAGAACGAGTGAATCTGATGTCTGTGGCTATAGGTATATCGTAACTAAAGTGCTTCATGGCTGGTGTTGCTTGCTATACCTTGATAATGGTCCAAATTCCTCTGAACTTGCATTTCATGAATTGTTGCTTTGATTGGTAACTTTACTTTTTTGATTTCTATCAAGAGATGTTGAATCTTTAAGTTTTTCAGGTAATTTTCTCTGGCTATTCTTCTATTTGAATTATTATGTCTGTTCAGTGTTGTTACTTTGTTGTGATTTTTGTTTCTTTTACTCTATACTTGCTATTTCTTTAACAACTGGAGATCTAGTTCTGTTTCTGGTATGTTGGTACAGAATGTTTACTTGCAGTATCAGTCCTGTACTAATGTGTCTCACCAAGCTCTAAAATTGGAGTTTGGACAATGATGAAAAGATTGGATCTGTGGAGCTTTCATGTCTCTATGGTAGTTACGTTGTTGGGATCTTACTAATAGTTAATTGTAATGACAGGCCTTTATCAAGTGGTCAACGTGGGGAGGTATATGAGGTGAATGGAGATCGAGTTGCCGTTATATTGGATTTAACTGGTGAAATTGAACCTGACAAAGATAAGGATGAGCAGCTTGTGGATCAATCTGTGAAAGCCCCAGTTTATTGGATTGATGGTAAACTTCTTGCATTTGTAAAGGTCGCTTCCGACCTATTTGAGAATAGATCATTCTATCAAGTGCATGAAATTGAACAGAAGAATGTATGAGATTCAAGATTCAGAAACTACCAATTACTTTCTTGCCTCATATGCTATACTTCCTATAATAACCTGTGTGAACCGTCATAAAATGCATTTTGGACGCTATCTTTTATAATAGGAACTTTCTTGTCAGTTTTTAATGAATAATATAATAAAATCTTGTCTAGAGTTTCTTGTTGCTTTTGAGTGTTCATGTGTTGTTGATTATCCTTACATCACTTTCTTCACATAATTACTTCGTGATGGACCATTACTATGTTCTTTTGCATTATACTTGTTCTTTGCAGAGGATTTGGAAGTATGGCAACTTCTTTTGGCCTTCTCAATGCAAGTAATTGTATATGCTCCTTGGTTGTAAATTAACCGAGTAGTTTTTGTTTTAGTTAAGGACATTGAGCGTGACACTGATGCTGAGGCAGAAGATTGTTATATAGCTATGGAGGCTTTATCTGAGGTATGAATGCTCTATAAATTTCTTTCTCCTGACTTCTGTTTTTCTTGTTCATGTTTAATTTGCGTTGTTTCTTTTGTTGTTGTGCAGGTTTTGCATTCAATACACCCCCTTATTGTCTATTTTCCAGACATTTCTCTATGGCTGTCTAGAGCAGTTCCCAAGTCGAATCGGAGGGAGTTTTTCCTCAAGGTGCAGGAAATGTTTGATAAGGTACCAGGCCCTGTTGTTTTCATATGTGGCCAAAACAAAGTTGAAAGCGGGTCAAAGGAGAAAGAAAACATTGTAAGTTTAAGATCTTGTATTAAGATAAAGATTATGTTGAAAGGCTTTGCCTTTTTACCATTGTATAATCTATGCAATGGTCTATCTTTGTTTCTTTTACTGATTTTCTTTAGAATCTGATGTTAAGCAGACAATGATATTCCCAAACTTTGGTCGTTTGGCTAAGCTGGTGAGTGTTTAATAAATTGAAAAATGTTATGCATTATGAGCAATCACTTGTAATATTTTTACTTGATTGTTTTTCCATAGCTTCTGTTCTATTGTCGTTATTTCTCTTAGCTGATGCAAATTTCTAATGCTTGCTTCCAGCCTCTCTCCTTGAAACGGCTTACAGAAGGACTTAAAACGACAAAGAGATCTGATGACAATTATATAAATAAGATCTTCAGTAATGTCCTAACTGTAAATCCGCCAAAGGTACTTTGGATGCAATAAACTTCAAAAGTTGATATGCTATATGTGCAGGGTTAAATTTATAAATATCCTATTTATCTGAGGACAAGGAGCCAGAATTCAATTTTTATACTGATTCTCGGTCACTGCACAACATTCTTTTTTCATTTTCTAATCATATTTAAATGAAATGGTATTTCTAGCCTGTTGATTCAAAGGTATAATCTTTTGGCAATTTCATGGAGTCTTCAAATTAAAGTTGTATGTTAGAGCGTTTAAAATGAAAAGCCAGTTCCAACATGCAAGCCTGTCAAGTTTTGCCATGCATCAGCTTTGCAGTTTACAGGCTGGATAAGAAAAAATGCAATTATGGTTTGGTCTTTTCAACTTATGTTCTGGGAATCATTCTAATGGTTTCCAAAGAGTCCAGAAAGGTGATTGAAACTTCTGAAGAGAAGTGATTTGAACTTTGTATGTGGGATGTTTGAGTGGATTACTTTAAATGATGCACTTTCCTGTCGTGCTTTAAATGAAACCCAGGCTTACATTGAGGACAGGGATGTCTAGAAACTTGAAACGTAAGCTTACTGTCAATTGACTATAAGCTATAGCATTGAGGACAGGTATATCTAGAAACTAGAAATGTAAGCTTACTGTCAATTGACTAAAGTATAGCATTGACAACGTGCTGTCTTAAGTCATATAGAGTTTCTTTCTAAATTACATCTGGAATTCTGCTACAATTTTTAGTCTGCTTGATCACTGGATATTTTTGAGGTTTTCTTAACATTGCCTTGTTTACCACGTTTACAGGAGGAAGAACTCCTTAAGACATTTAATAAACAGATTGAAGAGGACCGAAGAATCGTGATAGCAAGGAGCAATATGAATGAACTACAGAAGGTAGAATCTAACCATTCTTCTGGATCAGAGTGCTGTTTTGTGTAGTTTGCTGAGTGGGTGGGTTTTGCAATTGCTTGTTGTGTACTGACCAAGCAATTTGATAGCTCTGCTTTGCACTTCCTATTCTTTTAACTTTTTTTCCCCCTTTGGAATGCAGGTTCTAGAAGAAAATGAGATGTCATGCATGGACCTGTTGCATGTAAATACGGATGGTGTGATACTCACCCGTCAAAGTAAGAAGTTAAAACTGAAATAACAGATTTTAATTCTAGCATCTGAAATTTTAGAATAATGTGTGAAACAGGTTTTCAAAGTAACTCTGACCTCTAGAATTTATAATAATTTGGGAAGCGAGTTGTTCAAATTAATGCAGTTTGTTCTCTTTTTACTGATTGTAGATGAATCTTTGTTCACAGGGGCTGAAAAAGTTGTGGGCTGGGCTAAAAATCATTACTTGTCAGGTTGTCTGCTTCCATCCATAAAAGGCGATCGGTTGTCACTGCCTCGTGAAAGGTGTGCAAGTTTATACCATGAATATTACTAAGATGATGTTTATTCTTGAGGCTAATTGCAATCGTTTCAACATAAAGCCTTGAGGTTGCAATTATGAGGTTGACGGAGCAAGAAACTGTAGTGCGGAAGCCATCACAAAACTTGAAGGCATGTATAACATTTACACTTTTATAACATTTACACTTCCTTATTGCTTATTCGAATATAAACCTTTACATTGTGCTTGGTTCTGATGATTGTAAAAAATCGGCAGAACCTTGCTAAGGATGAGTACGAAAGCAACTTCGTTTCAGCCGTGGTACCTCCTGGTGAAATTGGTGTAAGATTTGGGGATATAGGTGCTTTGGAAGATGTGAAAAAGGCATTGAATGAGCTTGTCATTCTTCCTATGAGGAGGCCGGAACTGTTTTCTCATGGACATTTGTTGCGGGTACTGATATTTTTTTAAGACTGATTGAAACTTTTGGTATTCTCTTCAAGTGTTTTCAATACGTTAATATGAACTTCCTTTCCAGCCTTGCAAAGGAATATTACTTTTTGGGCCCCCTGGAACTGGAAAAACTCTGGTTGCTAAAGCACTTGCAACTGAGGCTGGGGCAAATTTTATTAGCATAACTGGTTCAACTCTTACATCAAAGGTATACTTTCTGCATATACTCGATGATTCATAAGTTCTGAAGTCATATATATATCCATGCCTTTTATATTTGTGCTATTCATGAGTTAAAATTTTGTTATGGTGTCTTCTTTGAGTTTGGATGACTTGAATATATCAGAACAGGTTAGAAATCTGCAATTGATTCAAGCCTAAATAAAAACTCATTTAAATCAGTCATGAAGGTTTGCTATACCTATTTGTGGGGGTAAAAAGAGTTGTTTCTGCAGCAATGTAGGTGGTGCTACTGGAATATATTTCAGTGTTCAAAATTTACAAGACATATATATCACTACTTTCGTTGCAATTTGAAGGGAAATAATACCTTCTCCCAAATCATTGTGTACCATTTAGAGAAGTAGAAGTGTCATCATATGCAGTAGCAGAATTAAAGGCTAAGTCCTTTAGCACCCTCCTGCTGAATGCCTCATTCTGTGTAATTCTTTGCATTCGGTAATATTAAACAAAACATATGGCTAGGATTGTTCTTGATGGTGGCTATAAGTCCATGAAAAATTAGTCCAGTTGTGTGTTCTAGGAAGGAGTTCAATTACTGAATTGTAAGAAGAGAAGATAATTTTCAATTTAATCTGCTCTCCTTGCTTCATGCACATAGAAAAACATTAGATGAACATTTTCCTGACAAGATGAAGCTATTCATCCCTGACATGACGACTCTCAAGGTTGTGCCCACATCTATGTAATGAAGTACATTTGTTAATACAAACAAGGACATTTATTTATATTCAGCTTGTGCACACACATGTGAATTGATGGCTTGGGAAGAATTCGTAGTTGTTAGTTAAGCACTGAAATTTGATTTTGACATTTTCTTTACACAATTTGGTTATGATCTGAAAAGAGCTTAAGCTTCATTAATTTCTTCTTCTGACAGTGGTTTGGAGATGCTGAAAAACTTACAAAAGCTCTTTTCTCCTTTGCCAGTAGATTGGCTCCCGTAATTATATTTGTTGATGAGGTCAGTTCTCTTTTTCTTGCATAATATGCTCATGTAGACGCAAACGAGAAAAAGGGTTGTTTTGTATTGACATTTTAAGCCTAGATTCAGCGATGTATTGAAACCTTGAATGCCATTATTGATTGCATTGGTTAATGACAAATAAAAAATCTAATTCTGTATGATCTTTCTCCTCCGTTTTCATCGTAATCTATGGTCTCACTGTATCAGATATTAGAACTCCAAGTTGCAGTCCATGGTAATTTGTGCAGTTGTGGCACTCCTTGTTCTCTTATTACTTTCCAAAGAAAAATTTGCTTATAATCACATTTTTTTCTATTTTGATATTATTTTGAGTAGAATAAATTGTGAATTTGATTCTCATCTCAGGTTGATAGTTTACTTGGTGCTCGTGGTGGTGCTTTTGAGCATGAGGCTACTAGAAGAATGAGAAATGAATTCATGGCTGCCTGGGATGGACTGAGATCAAAGGATAGTCAAAGGATTCTCATCCTGGGTGCCACAAATAGGCCATTTGACCTTGATGATGCTGTTATTCGTCGCTTGCCAAGGAGGTAATATTGGAAAAATTGGAAAGTGTAATTTATAACTTCCTGTAATCTGTTGTGTTATGTTCTCTTGACGTAAAACTTTTGTCTCTCTTATGGGAGGAGATAGCAATTTTGCTTATGGGCTTCCATGGACCTGTTCAGGATATATGTAGACCTACCTGATGCTGAAAATCGTATGAAGATTCTCAGAATAATTCTTGGACATGAGAATCTAGAACCTGATTTTGATTTCCGGAAACTCGCAATTGCAACTGATGGGTATTCTGGTAGTGATCTAAAGGTAATACTGCTGACTGCAAGGGTAGTTAAAATTGAGCATTTATGTGTTTATTCCTCACACTTCTATCTTGCAGAACCTCTGCATTGCCGCAGCATATCGGCCAGTTCAAGAACTTCTTGAAGAAGAAATGAAGGTAACCTTTGCAATCAATAAGCTTTAGACAATCTTAAGTTCCTCTTCTTAAGAAAAGTAATAATTAATAGTGACCGAAACTGAGCATGCATAAACATGCTGAGACCATCAGGTTTAGGATAGCTGATTGACTCTACTCCTACCTTAGACAGCTTTTGTGCATTTCTTTGTACACATTGGTTCAACAAATCTAATTGCTTTCACCTGCACTGCAGGGAGGCAAGCGCGCTTTAGCTCCAGGTTTAAGGCCACTTCATTTGGATGATTTCATTCAATCAAAAGCAAAGGTAATTTATTAACACAGTTAATAGTATTCTGATTTGAGGAATAAGTCCAAAAAGGAAACTGAATTCATGTTGAATATGTCTAAAGATATGATAATTGGCTTTGGTATTTACAGGTTGGTCCATCAGTGGCATTTGACGCCTCAAGCATGAATGAGTTGAGGAAATGGAACGAACAGTACGGTGAAGGCGGAAGCCGGAAACGGTCTCCTTTTGGTTTTTGAAAGTGAATGTGATCACGGCGGTTGGTTTAACTTAAATTCTTTGAGAAACAAGACGCAAAGATACCAAAAAAAAAAAAAAAAAAAAATGGTGACAGGCCTCTAGGTTATGTTAAGAAGCAAAGCTCCCTTGCAGTAGCAATAGCAGAGGGCTTACACATTACATGACAAAGTGGGTAGACTTTAATGTGGTGATGATGATAGGCAATGCAATTTCGTTTTCGTAAAAGAGCTTGGGAGGGTAGTTGTTATACCTTTGTATATTTAATAAATTTTGTTTTTGAATTCAATTGTATTATTAAGGGAAATGAAAACTATAATATAAAAAGCAGTGTTTTATTTTATTTAATGATTGATGTAAAGACTTTGTCTAAAGAACATAGACAAGAACATGTACCATCAAGGCAAAGGGTCTCGCACAATGTATAGAATTCCGTATCGTATCGGCCAGTATTGGCTGGTAAGTACCGTTTCGGCGTAAATTTGGTATCGGATTTAAATACTGGTCTATACCGGCCTATTTCGGCTGTATT
>JANITW010000058.1:41914-62354 GCA_027564335.1 Erythroxylum williamsii | reverse complement strand
TTGTTGCCGCAGCAAAGTCGAGCAGTGACACGAATCTTGAACTACCAGTGGCAGCTGCTGCTACTGCTACTGCTGCAGCTGTAGTGGCAACGACAGCAGCTGTGAATAAACAATATGAGCAGGGAGCGAGAAGCGATGGAGATGCAGATAGTGGTCAATATGAGCCACGTGGCAGTGGGGACAGGGGTAGTGGAGGCCATGGTAGTGGGGACCGGGATAGTGGTGGCCAAGGTAGTGGCAGCCGCGAACGTGATGCTTTTGGGGCAAACTTTGAAGGCGAGAGAATATCTGATAGATCTGTGGGTAATGAAAGCTCCAAATCTGAAGTTGCAATGGAAGATGTGGGTGAGTTTGAGATTCAGTGGGAGGAAATTACACTGGGTGAACGTATTGGACTTGGTAGTGGCCTTTTCATATTTCATAAATTTTGCTTCATTTCAAGTTATAAATCTTAATGCAGCGGGTACCCTTATTCAATAGCTAACTTAGCATTTCAATATGCCCTTTCATTTGCAGGATCTTATGGGGAGGTATATCGTGGAGACTGGCATGGAACTGTGAGTATTCTTATATAACCTTGAAGTTTGGCTTTGGCTGGTCAACAGTTCATGTCTGCGCTAACAAAATGTCAGCAGTTCTAATATAGCAATAGTACATGAAGAATGAGATCTCTACTCTGAATAAGACTCCCTTGCGTCCATTTAACATGGACTTGAGGGGACTGGTTGTCAACCAGCCACTATGCTGTTCCTTAACTTCAAAATGCTAAAGCTGCCTTAGCTGCCATAAATGCAAGGATTAGAAATTTTAAGAAACCATTGAGCTCAAGAACTTAAATTGTTCATGAATAAATAAATATTTTTCATATAAAGGTGCCCACAAGAAGTTTGAACAAATTACAGATCCATGTAGAAGAGGTAAAGTGGCTTGTACTGAACTTTCATTGATGGAGGTTCTAATATCGTGTTAAGAAAACTGTTCAACCTAGAAGTTTAATTTGTTGGGTGAGGCTTAGGAATGGATGAAATATCCATCTTACAAGAATAGTCATGGATCAGTATGATTGGTATATTTTACATATTATATAGTAGTACTCATCCTTTTGAACCCTTTGATTCTGCATTCAATTTTCTGACAGAAAAAATTCATATGGATTTAACTTCTTAATCTGTCAATAGATGGAAGGAGACAAATAAATAACCTTCATATATTATATATGTAATTAACTCTAAATATTTTTTGTATTTAGGAAGTTGCAGTTAAAAGGTTCTTAGACCAAGACATCATGAGTGACTCACTTGAAGAATTCAAAACTGAGGTATAGCTTTCTCTCCTCGCTTTGCCTATCATAGCAATATCTTAGTGTTTCTCAAAGGAAAAACTTGGATGGATATTTCTGTAACATTTATTTGATGGAGTTGCCTCGTCCTTACTGAGATTTATTAACATAAATAGTGCAAATCTCGAGGGCCTTTCATTTCTTTTATCTCTAAAATATGTGTAGTGGGGCACCCTAGATATTTCTCCTATTATTGACTTGGTTTAGCAGTTCTGTCTATGCATCTTACTGCTATGTTGAAATGCTTTAGTAATTTAAGACATGAGAAGTTTACAACATATATACTTATATATTTGATCGTTTTTGGCTCCAAATTCAGTCAAACAAAGTCTTTGTTCTAAGCCACTACTGCCCTAATCCTTGGTCAAGGACTAATATTTTTGAGATCTTGGGTAACCTGTATGTGCTAGGCAGACATCAAATTGCTAATGATTCCAATGGTTTGCTGATCTGAAATACATTTGGCACATATTAATGTGAACTTCAACTAGTCAAGAACTTTTTGCTAAATTGCTTCTGATTTAAATTGCAAGGTCCGAATCATGAAAAGAGTAAGGCATCCCAATGTGGTTCTCTTCATGGGAGCAGTAACTCGCGCCCCAAATCTTTCGATTGTGACAGAATTTCTTCCTAGGTATGCTGGCTCTCTTTTACTTTGTTCTTTCTGATGCTGTCACAGTGTTTTCTGAAAGTCAAAAGAATTGTGACTTATATTTTCTTCTTTTAGGAGGAATAGTATGGTTTCTAACTACAGTAATGGCAGTATCATATCATGACATTTGCATTTTCAGAGGTAGTTTGTACAGATTACTTCATCGGCCTAATAACCAATTAGATGAGCGGAGGCGTTTGAGGATGGCCCTTCATGCTGTATGAATTTCTCCTGATCTACTCATCTTCAATGTCAGTTGATATAGACCTTTACTTTATGTATTCATTTGGCTATTCTGTTCTCTACTTGACTGAAATTTCAGGCTCGGGGAATGAATTATTTGCACACATGCTCTCCGACAATAGTACATCGTGATTTGAAGTCCCCAAATCTTCTAGTTGATGGAAACTGGGTTGTGAAGGTTATTTATCTATCTTTACTTCGGCAGTGTTGAACACATCTTGACATTCTCATAGTCTGTGTAGACTAATGCACTATCTCATGGAATTTTTTCTTGTCATCTTAGGTATGTGATTTTGGGTTATCAAGGATGAAGCACAGCACATTTCTCTCTTCACGATCAACTGCAGGGACGGTACGCTACTCTTAAAAGCACAGCACACTTCTATTCTTCTGAATTGATTATTATTTATTCATGGTTTTGATTTCTTTATCTATCTTATCTTAGTTTCTTCTGAATTGATTATTATTTATTCATGGTTTTAATTTCTTTATCTATCTTATCTTAGTTTCTTCTGAATTGATTATTATTTATTCATGGTTTTGATTTCTTTAGTATCACAATTTGGTTTTAATTTGGAATTGAGCACCATTAAATGTGTCATAACATGTTCTGGATGCTATTTCACTTCCCGAACTTAATCTACTAATGAAACAATTGAATTGAAAAACTTTGCATTGCTCAATCTAGTACGGAACCTGTTTGAAAAGTGACTTGCATGAATACTAATCTGTTTGTAATAAAGAAATCATGAGATACATAACCTTTAGTCTTAGTTGATTGTTTCTTGATACATAGCATTTTCTACGTGGCTTGAGTTGTTTCTTGACAGTGTTTATACTTCAATAAAAGCAATCTTTAACTTTTTTTTTTTCCCATTTAACCATTGTACGTTGTTCTGTTTACATGTTTATACATTCATGCTTGCTATATTCCTGATGCATTTGCAAGCTCAAATAATTTATAGCACGCTCTAACATATAACAGATGGCACCAATGAGATCTTTCTACTGATGCACAATTGTCTCCTGTTACGACAAGCAAAATTCTTCATGATTTTTTAGTATAAGCTTATAGAAGGCTGATCATATTTATCTATTTGCAGTCTTCCTGTTGGATTGCTTATGTTTGAGCTTTATTCTTTGCATGTTTTAGTATCGGATATGCTTTACAGAGTTCAGCTTCTTTTTTATTTGGTCTGTTATTTTAGCTGTAATAATATAGTAAATTTCATGCCAAGCAGTGACCTTTAAATTTGTAGAGAAGCTATTTGTTTTAGTTTCCCCCGACATGACAAAGCCTAAATCTCTTAAAGTCTCATCTTGTATGCTTGCTTGGTTATAGACAAGAGTCCCAAGCACTAAATTAAGTTTGGTTTTATTGGTTTTAAGGCTGAATGGATGGCTCCAGAAGTGCTACGAAATGAACCTTCAAATGAGAAGTATGCACTTTTATCCAACAAAAATGTTGCATTTGGTTGGGATTAGTTTATAGTTTTCTGTCAAAGTTGTGTAAATGAATGATGATTTTGCAGGTGTGATGTATATAGTTTTGGGGTTATACTCTGGGAGCTCATTACATTGCAACAGCCGTGGGAAGGAATGAATCCAATGCAAGTTGTTGGTGCTGTTGGATTTCAACATCGTCGTCTTGATATTCCGGATGATATGGATCCTGCAATTGCCGATATTATTAGGAAATGCTGGCAAACGTGAGTGTTTTGGTTGCTTTTTGTGCGAACTATTCTCAAGATAACAGATTTTGTTTTTGAGATTCCGACAATTTGGACTAACCTCCAAGGAAAAACTCTTGCTTCTTTTAATAATTATTTCCATTGCAGTTGAACCTCTCCAAAAACTAATGATGGGAATCTCAGTTCCACTAAGCCGAAAGGCATGAATTCCCATTTATGAAGTGACTTCTTTTCTCATTTTCAGTTTTTGTCAAATCTTTTTACTCATCTCTGTATCATACAACTTGTTTCCCTTTTCATTTTGGTTTCAGAGACTTTCTGCACTTGAGCTTAACATGCTGATGTGCAGTCATTTAACCAAAATATATTTGTGCTGTAGTTCAATTTGTTAGATTTGTTTTGTCACAGAGTTTTTTGTCTGTTTTAACTTTGATGATGGGCTGCATAGGTTTGCATTGTATAACAACTTGTGCCACTATAATGGGTGGTAGGTTGTATGTTCTTTAATTTGTCTTTCTGTAACTCCCAAAGAATTTACCAAATTCATTTTTGATCGAAAATGATATATATCCACAAAACGAAGAGCACCAATACTAGTTACGTGCTAAAGGCTGTAAAACATGCTGGAATTTTGATATGTATTATACAAACTGCCTGTGGTTGTATGTTTCTTTACTGCTGCTGATATGATATATTTGTACTTTGTTGAAGAGTATGTATTTGTTTAGTCAGAGGTAAATTGACACTGGATTAATGACTCATGCTTCCAATTATAGGGATCCAAAATTGAGACCAACATTTGGGGAAATCATGGCAGCTTTAAAACCGTTGCAGAAACCCATTGTTGGTCCACAAGTGGCTAGAAGAATTTCGCAAGAGAGGGGTCAGCGATCACAAGAAGTAGAAGAATAGGCATGCTAAATATAGGAACTTACGGATGCAGTTCACTGGATTGCCAGATCATGGAGACAAGAGTAAATGAGGTTGGTTAAGGATAAATGGCTCACCAACATATTGAGACTATTGTGATTCTTTTTTGTTTTTCTTTTTTGGGTTATATTCTTGTGCAGCAAATCTCAGGAGGGTTGTAAAAATTTGTTTTTTTTGTAAAATACTTCATTTCAAGTTGTAATCAATGTGTTGAGTTTTTGGATGCAATTAAATTACTCAACTGGAGAAGATGAAAATCATTTTGTCCCCTATAAAGAGATATATTCTGCACTAAAATGCATTGCCTAAATGGTTTTGCATTGCAGCTTTTTATCTTTATCGTTGAAATTGTTGATCAAGTCCAATTCCAGTTTTGCTGAAGAGAAATTAAGTAAATATTTAATTGATGTTTTGCTAATTTGTTGAGAGGATTCCGTGAAGCTCCCTTTCATTGGTAACAGTATTACGCATATTCCTCACGCTTTCAGGATTTAACTTGAACGAACCAGAAGGCACTCTTACCTCTAATGCCATAAACATGAATCGTAGGCTATGATGTTGTTGGTACCAATATCCTGTTACAGCAGTGTAACGTGTATCTATATTAGCTTGAATAAAGAATTGTTGTTCCAGTTCAGGTTCATTTCCAAGCAAAAAAGGATAAGGAGGGGACCAATTACTTAATATCCTCCATCTTATCCTAGACAAGGTAGTATCTTGGTAGCCTGAAAATGGCAACTTTCTTTTCATCTTCACCTTTTCTGGTCCGACCAGACAATAACCGATCACTTCCAACAACAAAGGCCAACAACTTCTAGCATCAATGTAGAGACCACTGACTGGATTGCCTCCAACTTAACAAGGCACTTCGGGCTCGGTGCTGGCCTTACATGGGCTGCTTTTCTTGTATTTGGTGTAATAATTGTGGAATCTATTAGCTGAAACTCGAGCTCCATTGGTAATAATTCCTTTCCCTGAAGGCATGCGCTTGGCTTCCAGTCCAGTATAAGATTGCAAGTGTGGAAGATGGTTGTAATTATGTCCTGGTTGAGGAACATGCATGTTACTGAGCATGTTAAAATCTAAACTTGCCCACGATTAACTCTTAAGCTACATGAACTTATGCACGAGACTATAAAGAATGTAAAGCCCTAGTTCTTCTAAATTGTTAATCCAGTTACTGATATAGGCTTACACAACTGCAGAAACGTTGAGAATCAGGAAGAGATAGTATTGCCTAATGGCATAAGGTACATGGTACATGCTCCTCAAACTCACACCTTAAGCTATTGAAAGTTGAAACATACCCAACTTCAACCCTACGATTGGAAACAGGTAATATGAGTTGAGAGTTGGCGGAGGCGCATCTCCAAGACCAGGAGACTTGGCAGGGATTGATCTCAGGGGACAAGTACAAGCAAGTGGAGAGGTGTTTGTCGACACATTTGGCAGAGAGAAGAAACCATTGGGTCTGGCCTTATAACAAAGGAATGTGTGAAGGGATAGAATATGCATTGAGATCAATGAACTCAGGAGGTAGAAGGAGAATTGTAGTTCCTCCTGGCTTGGGATTTGGAGATACTGGTGCAGACCTGGGTACTGGTGTGCAAATTCCACCCTCTGCCACTCCTGAGTACATCGTTGAAGTTGCAACAGTCTAAAATTTACCAGCTTGAAGTTGCAACGGTCATGCTTCCCCATGTAAAAGCAAATTCAGAGGTTCTGAGTTAGAAAATTCAACCATTAGGCTCATATGTATCACTTATTTTTGTAAATTTGAATCCCTTAAGAACGAAATTGAGAAACTTCAAAAAATAGGCTCTCCAAATCCAATACTTACGGAAGATTTTAAAGGTGAAACCACAACATTAGTGATCTAACACTTGGAATCAATTTCGCACAAATGGTACCACCTTGACTGAACTTGGATTCCTTTTTACCCATAAGAAAATGTAAGAAAATAGTCATCCGAACATTAATCTGCCTAATCATTTCCTTCTCACTTTCCATTCCTAAGCATCCAAGTCCTCTGACGCTTAAAGCCAATTTCATAATTTCTTAATCATCAGCAATAGCATAACAGAGGCCTTCGAAATTAAATGAAGTCAATGCCCAATTGGTCTAAAACGAAGAAAAGTTCGTAACTTTCACAAACACGAACGCTGGACATGTCTCAGCCACAGAAACAGATAGGACTCTGCTATTATTGAAAGAAGAAGAATGCACAGAGTCGCTGATACATATATAGTTGAGCAGCTGGCAAAAACCAACTCCTTTTTTGTCACCGAAATTGTCGTTATTCCTGCGTAATTATCTTAGACAAAAAAGCTAAAGGTAAACAGGAGTATTTGCTGTCTTCTACCCGTCCAAATGGGAACCGTTATAGACTCTCATTTTCTCGCTCTCACTGCCTTTGTCACCGTAAGTCTGCCTTTTCCTTTGTCTTTCTGCTGAGGCTTGGAATTTATTGCATGGGTTGGTCTTCTTTGTTGTTGTTGATGTCGTTGTTGCTGCTGCAGGTGGGTTATCAGTTTATGTTCTTTATAATCACTGCTCTTCTCAAGTTTGATAAAGTCACTGACTTTGCTGGTAATTCGCTTCCATTAGTTTTTCTGGTTTGATTATTCTTTTCTAGATTCGTATTTCCTATGTTTTCCTGTCAATTGTGTTGATGGGTTGGCTGTAAATTTCGTTCTTTTCCATGTTCTTTTGGTTCTAGTTAAGAGGAAAACAGGTTTGTTAAGAAATGGCTGGATCAGAAGATATGAAACTTCTGTTTTTATTTTTTTTCCCTAATATCAGGAAGCACGAATTTCATCGTACTTGCTGTGTTGACTCTGGTTGTAAAAGGGTCATGGCATTTCAGACAGGTGAATGTCTCTTCTCGCAAGTTCACAATTGGTTTAACATTCCAGTGTCAATCTATCGAGACTTATGGAAAGTAGAGATCATATATTAGTAGTTGTACGATGAATTGTTTCTGAATTCTGTGAAGTCGGAATTGCTTGAGGAGAGCTACCTGCAAAGCTTCTCACATTCTTTTAATCCATTCTGCACATTAAATTTCTTTCTTGTTTTCTTTTAGTTAGACGATTGGTGTTTGTAAACATCTCTTATATGTTCTATAGCAATTGTCTTATTTTCTATCAAAGAAAAGTAATCTATTAGGTCTACATTTTTTTCAACTTTCTTGGACTTATTTAAATGAATATTGTAATGGAACAAGCAGTTTCTTACAAAGTGGAGAAGAATTGCTCTATACCTTCATGAAGTTCTCTCTATTGCCTCTGAGCAACAATTAAAGACGGAAGCAGCCATTAATGTTACAGTTGCTGAAACATTTTTTTACCATGAACTTCATTTTATCATTCATAATCATAGTGTTGTTTTTGTTGTGTGAATTATATTGAGTCTCATTTCGTTTTCACCTCTTATACAGTGCAAATGGTTTCCTCATTTGATATTCCTCCTCTAACTGCAGGTAGTCTTAAGTTTGCTTGTCATAGTATGGGGTTTTCGTCTGGGATTGTTCCTATTGATGAGGTACTATTGACAAGGCATTGTTCTTGGCCTGTATGCTATGCTTCTGTCAATAAACTCTAATTTTTAGATTTTTTAACCTTCAGGCTTTCATAACATTATTCCAAAAGAATAATTTTCATAAAAAACATTATTCTAAAAGAAATCTGAGTTTTGAAGTATGCTGGATGAGTGGGAAGTAGGTTTGGCTTGCAAGATTTACTTCTACACAATTGCACAACACCAGTTTTTTCTTTTCTTCAATTATTCAAGGCTTTCAAACTCGGATCAATGGGGTAATGATCCATCAAACTATCATAAGACATCAACTCTGAACAACCAATTCAAGCTAAAACTTTCATGCTTTGATAGAATCACATATTAGATGGTCCTGTGTCTCCTCAATTCAACCATTGTTAAGAAAATATGCTTCTGCTTGAAGGTAGACATCTATGTTTTTGCATGTGAAATTATACTTATGGTAAAATTGCTACTAATTGACTCTGGATTTTGTGCTCGAATTCTGGTTCTGAAATGTTCTATACAGAATAATTCAATGGGGAGAGGACAGACGTTTTGATGAAATGCGTAACAATTTGGGGAAACTAGCAGTCTTCTGGACATTTCAGGTTTTTGAACATATCCTTTTTTGGTTTTAGGAATGCATCCATCTCAACATCTCAATACTTGATGCAGTTGTAGTTTGATGTTAACTTATGAAATCTCATGTGCTTAAACTTCCCTTCAGGCTATCTGGGTCTGGACTGTGAGCTTACCTGTAACAGTGGTCAATGCTAGCAATAGAAAGCCTCGTCTCACGGCTGAGGATATCATTGGTTGGATAATGTGGTCCATAGGTTTTTCAATTGAAGCAACAGCTGATCAGCAGAAACTGGCATTTAAGAACTCCCCTGAAAACAGGGGAAAATGGTGCAATGTTGGAATGTGGAAATACACCCGGCATCCAAACTATTTTGGCGAGGTATGCCATCTAGGCTTATGTACTACTATTGTGGAGCGAATGTTGCACAACTTTTCCTGTTAATGCATCTTAAAATCAAGTGTTGTTGTTACTAAAATAACTTTGAGGTTTCTACTTCCTTTTATGGAATAGTATTACCAAACCAAAATATCACTTCACTATTTTCTCCTTTCAAAGTAGATTTATTTACTCCACAGGACCTTACAGCATCCTTGTTAACAAAGGATGAAACCTCTTTTCTCCTACTGGCTAGTTGGTATCTAAATCACAACTGTAAGTGGGGAAACTCACCCATATCACCAATTTTGAAGATTTATTCATAAAAATTAAGATTTCTGTAGTTTCCAAGTTAGTTTGGATTTTAAAGGAGAGGATAAGTGCACTGGCTGGCTACATAGTAGAAGTTCATCTAAGGAATGAAACCTTAAATGCAGTAATTGCTCATTGATTTATCAAAAATGAGGAAGTAGCAAGTTGAAGTTTTCCTTTTAGTATTGGAGTTCTGCTGGAATATTCTATTAAATAGTCCATATACTCTCAAATTCAACATGACTTTCCTTGGTGTTGTCTTCTTGAAGAACTAAAAATGTTGCTTCTCAGATTTTCCTTTGGTGGGGAATTTTCGTGGCTTCCACTACTGTGCTTGAAGGTGCTGAGTGGCTTGTAATAATTGGCCCGATATTCCTAACACTCTTGCTTCTTTTCCTCAGTGGGATACCTTTACTTGAGGTTTGCTTCTCCTTTCTTAATATTATATCTTTATACCATAATTTGGTTAAGAAATTCAGTATATGCAACATACTGGAACAGGAATCTGCTGACAAAAAATTTGGGAATGTGGCTGCATACAGGGCGTATAAAAGAACAACAAGGTTAAACTCATTTTCTTCTTTGTTTTCACTCTTTTCTTTTCTGGAGGAATCTTAACGATAAACCAACTTGCTGTTTTTCAGCCCTCTTATTCCACTGCCCCCATCAATTTATGGGAACTTACCTTCATGGTTCAAAACAATATTTCTCTTCGAGTTTCCTATGTACAATCGTAATCTTCCCAGAGAAGAGTCAACATGGTGAGATTGGACAACGGTGCTTTAATTATGTATGCAAACCCAAATTGATCCATTGTGCCTTTCTCATAATAATTGGTATATAATGGACTTATTACATTAATTCATCCAGCTTGAGGTGGAATTGCTTATTGTGAAGGCAGGATTTAGAGTTATTGATATGTTTTGCTTGTCTGCTGCTTTTCATTCCAGGCCTTCTTTTTGACACAAAAGCACATTGCTATTTAGATGTGTGTGTATGTAGCGCTCATCTTTGGTTTTTCCTACTTTTGCCCTTCCATTCTTGGTTTCTTTCTTTTGCCTCATCCTCCTACTTTATTCAGAATGTTCATATTCATTGGTAGAGTTTTTCTTAGAAAAATCTGAGACTTCTGATAAAAGTAGCCCAAATATTTTGAATATGATTTATGCAACTTAATGACAATCAGAACTTTAGATATGGATCCAAACTGGTCAAGAGAAGGTAACTAGTATCCAAAGGGGAATGGACATAGGTGTGTGCTTAGGTTTTGAACTCTTGAGGTATTTCATGCATCATTGGTCTTGTCCTCAATTTTGGAGTTCATTTTATTACCATATTTGCTTATTTTGATTACCAGATTCTCCCTTTTTCTTGTGGCTTCGATCTAAATAGGACAGGCAAACTAGATTCCGTAAATTTTGGATTTAATTTTCACTAGTAGATTCTGCCTTTTGTATGGCTTAGTTCTAAAATAGACATCCATTTTGTGCAAGGTATAGAAGAGCTGGTAAGAAGTCCGGGACCGACTGAAGAATTAAACTTGAGACCTTGGAGTTGATAGTTCACTCTGCACAAGATGTGACAAAACTGTCCTGGTTGCTTCTGATCTTTGTTTATGCTTCTGCCGTGAATAAGATGAGATTTAAGTTCTATCACAATTGTACCGTTTTATCTTTTCAATTGAAGAAATAAAGTAGTGGTCTTATGTTCAAGTAATGGCATCCTTATTTAATCTGATAATCAGGCATCTTCCACATGAAGTACAGAGAAAATAGCGAGAGATTTTGGTCGGGGGGGCCATACAACTTTTCTGCATAAGAAGATAGTTACAATTTACTACTGTTGACGAGGAGACCTTGGAGATGTGTCAAATTAAGGAAGACGAGACGCCAAAAAAGAAAAAAAAAAAACAAAAGAATTACAAGCCTGCAGTGTTATTGATGTTCTCCAAGGAAACCACAGCACCAGATTTAAACTCACTCGATGCTTGTGAACGTGACGTAAGAATATAAATGACCCAAAAGTGTAGGCATACAAGATAAACCAAAGACCATAATTTTGCAGCAGGATTTCTCCTTAAAAACACTGCCCCAGCCAAAAATATTGCATCTAACTGCAGAAGCAAAGATCCCAGCTGTTTCTTTCCTGTGCGTATTTTTTCTTCAAATAATGGCCTCAACTTTGATTCAGACAAGTCCCTTGTTCCTGATTCTATATCTTTCGAGCTCATCATTGACTTATTTTCTTCCAGCAACCTTGAAACTGCCTGCAAAACCGTCATGAAAAGAAATGCAATGACAAAGATCAATTGGCCATCTTTTGTCGCCAATGGTAATAATATTGATACTTCCGCAAGAGTGTACCTCAATTCTAAAAAGAAGAGTTGCCTTCTCTGAGGAGAGAGCCTCAACCTGGTTAAATTAGCAGATTTAAGCTGTTAGTATCGTATAAGCTTGTAATTGTTTTGTGAACATACATATAGCAGAACACCTGTGAATAGTAAACCACACTAACATAAATCTCAATCATAGCTCTGCAACAAAATGAATCATAATTAATCATTAGTCTCAAACCCTTGTTGATCCTTTAATATAAAGGTTGAAGTTTTGTAATCTTTTCCTGTCAGTGAGAACAACAAGTGAAACACTGTTTTTCTGGACATTAACATGAAAACCAATCAAGTGCGCAGCTTTTGAAATCTTTGAACACAATAAGTTATATGAATTATTAAAAGAAAATGAAGATAGTTCCTCATAGTATGGTCTGAATAGAATATGAATCCCAAAGATGTAGCAAGATAAATTCATGGAATAAATTGAAGTGACCAATCCCTTTTGTTCACTGTAGTTGCAAATATATCATATATCAACCAGTATTAAATTTCATCTTCCCGCTTCGTTTTCTCAGTGCGCAAACACTGAAGCTTGCATGCTCGTGTGATTGCATTCTTGAAAAATATCTAAACGAAATTCACAACCTCCTCTCTTGGGGACAGGAAAGGGACTAGCTGTTAACTGAATCTTCAAAGCCAACACTACTTCAAAGGTACTAGATGCCAACCCTCAAAGGTAGTCGTTACTAAGAAGAATGTTTAACATAAAAACCTGGGCTTGTTTCTGAATTAGATGATCAGTCAACTGATTTAGCCTTCTCTTGAGTTCAATTTCTACTTCTGTTGGATCCTCCATCTCCTTTCTTGTCATTTCAATATTCACTTCCAGCTTCTTTGCCTGGAGTACAATATAACAGAATAAATTTGTAAATTTAAGTGACCAAATGAAGCAGATCCATGTTGTGATGGAAACAAACATAAATAGAATGATCCGCTCTAGATATAACAACTAGCAGCATGAACCACTACGTATTTATCAATCTTGGCTTCCACAATGATCTACTGCCACTAGTGAAGAACATTTTCCTTAATATTGTGCTTGGCTTGACACTAATGATCTTTGCATTGGGATAGCAAAGCCTCTCCTAAAGCTCATACATTAGCTTTGTCCGCAGAAAATAAAGGTGTTAACAAGTTGAATTATTCATAATAGGGATTGCAAGTTAAACTGTGTTATTTTATATATCTGCATCGACTCTCAGCAAGAACTTAAAGCAAAAAACAAACTAAAATCTAAACAAAAGCTCTAGTTTTAGGAAATTGAGTTATAAAACATAGCATAATGCTGTCCGCAAGCATTAAAAGAAGACTAGGGTGTCATATCAATGGTGCACACATATGGAGCAACTTTAAATTGAGGAATATGGCGTCAAACCATTTGAGCTTAACCTGATCTTCCAATTTTGTAATTTTATCCATTAGGCAAGAATACTCTGCTTCAAGTGCTTCACGTTCAAGTTCAGCTCCTTTGGAAGCTGCCAACTAAAAGGTTTCAGGCAAAAAAAAGTTAAAAACGGGCCACGTTTTATGCAGCACCATGAAAGCACTGCAATGCCCTCTAGATCCCAGCTAATAGACAGAGATCATAACTGCAAAATTTTACCCACTTGATTCAGGTAAGTTCCAGAAAAATGTGTCTTCGAGATTCTCCTCCCTAGCTCTACAATGAAAAGAAGCTTAGGTAATGCATAAACAAATTTAGAACAAAACAAAAGATATAATACCCTCTCATCTATCATTTGAAGTTAGTATAATAAACCAATTCAATGAATGCTAAAATTCATTCATAATCGGAATTTACTTAGGTAGATTGCATAAGTTGCACTCATAAAATATCAGGAATAAATGATAAATATTTAGGTTCTTTTACAAATTCTTCTATTCAGATTCATGATTGCAAAAGATAAAAGTAGACCACAGTGACTATATAAGTTTGAAACTAGATAATGTAAATGTATTTTCACTAGACACATCTCCCATTCCCTCTATATATCATACATTTTACAAAAACATAGCATAAGAAACCAAGCTTGACATGCAAAAAATTTGACCAATTAATAAGAAAACCTCCTTCATTGAAACAAAAGGTGCAAAAGAAAATATAAAATTTCCAAAAGAGAACCAACTCCTATAATTGTTAAAATCACCTCTGTTCAACTTTGGAAATTTGATTCTTGTTTCTTGTATTCTCAAGTTTCATCTCACATATCAGTTCAATTGTTTGCCCTAGTACTACTGCAACTAAAAATATATAGCACAATCAATTCTACCTGGAAATGCTTGCACAATATAGAGAGAAAAAAGAAGAAGAAAAGATTGTCTCTACATTAGTTTAAACAGTAAAATCCAATATAGCACACCTTCAAGGGCCACTTCTTTTAATTCAAGCTGTTGTCGTAGTTCAGCAACTTGATTCATCTGGTCAGTAAAAGATGAAACAGTTAGTAAATGCAAGCAAGTTTGTCAGAGTAAGGACAACTCAAAAATATCAACGCCTAAGTGAAAACGGTATATTTTCTATTCCAGAAAAAAAAAATCAGGTTAGTATGTTGATGATGATATAAAAGACATAGCCTAATCAAACTCCAATCGGTTTCATCTAATTTCAACATAGCAGCTAGAAATATTACTATTATTATTTTTATCTGAAGCACTATGGAACCACATTCTGTGGTTCTCACAACCAATGTTTATCAAAGAATAATCCCTTCACACCCACTCCTCTCTTTCCCACTGCTCTCTTTCCCACTCCCCCAACTCTCCCAAAATTACCCCAGAATAAAGCAAAAGTTGACTTCAATATCTAATAGTCCTTTTCATTTTCTTCTGTGTGTCTGTTCTTTTCGGATGTACACCAAACAGCAACTTTGGCTGTATCTTCTAGAACATAAGGTATACTAGTGCTTTTAGGGAGGGAAGAATATTCATCATAAAACTAGCTGAAAGTTCTTTTATAACCTTCTGAAGCAGTTTCGTATACTCAATTATTTTACATAAAAAATCTCAAGTACATTTCAATGCTCTCTCAAACATAATCACTGCAACGAACATGGGTAGGCACATCAATCAAGCCTTACATGCACTTTCTCCATACCTCTAATTCAAGATTCTTCTGTGCAGTAGCAAGAGATCTAGCAAGATCAGCATTCACAGCCTGCAATAACATCAGTGTTTATAAGTAACTAAATTCAAAGATTATACACTATCTGGTTCAACAACTTTGTCAGCTGTTTTCAACTGCTATAGTCCTGGTTCCTGAACGATAGACCGTACGTCAGTGAAAAGAAAATCTTAAGAATCCTCATTCACAGGACAATATACCTCAACTTTAGCCAAACGTGAGAGGGCTTCCATTCTGGTGTTATTATGTTTCTGCTTTTCTAATTCAACAGCATCCATTGTTTCCATCGTGGTCATCTGCAGCTGTGAAGCCTGAGACAGGCAATATTAACCACATAAAATGTCAGCAAATCAAGGAAAGTTTGGAAAAAAAAGATCATCGGAGAACCAATACAACATGAATAATGCGCCTCAAACATCAAGAACAGCTAAAATTGCACTTTCCACCTGTGATAGTACTTTAAATCCTGAGAAGTGAGGACTGCCACCGAGAATAGATTGTATACTGAATTTAAATCCTCAAGAAAGATATTCGTGACCTAAAATTAAGGCATGTAATCTAAATTGGTGAATGACAATAGTTCTCAGAACAGAGAAATATGACTGAACAGCAGCCATAAATCAGCCCCAAAAAAAAAACATATGTCACACTAGAGGTAAAAGCTTTATTTATAACTTCACCTCTTGTACTTGTTGTTTAGCTCTTTCCTCAAGTATCTTCTCCAAGCTTTGCTTCTCCCCTTCCAATCTGGCAACCATATTCTCCCGCTCTTTGATGGCCTCCACTGCTTTAGCAGCGGCTCTCTCAGCCAAAATCTTCTCCCTCCTCTCTCTTTCTCCTTCACTCTCAGAGTCAGATGTTGAACCCGAATCACTACCTGAATCAGAACCCTCATCGCTTGCTGAAAAGGAAGCTTGATTCGGATTATCAGAGACTGTACTTCTAGGTACAACACTAGTGCCACGTTTCCCTTTCACTGTACTTGTTAACTGATGATAAACATCAGCCACTGCCTTCCTCCCATCAGATACTTTCTCTAAAAATTCCATGGACTGATCATTTTGGCTTGTTGCTCGCAAACTATCCAACTCAATGGCATCCTGAGGTTCACCATTCACTCCATTTCCATCATTACTTTTCAATTTAACCATTGTGCTGCCTGCCTCCACATCCTTACGTTCCAACCCTTTCCCATAAGAAACCTTACCACTACTCTGCAGTTCAACAGCGGAAGACCTAGCAGATAATCTAGATTCATCTCCATCAAATGGTTTCCCATTCAATTTAGTCCGGGATATGATGTCAGGCTTCTTCTTAGACTTAACCCTACCATCAGGTAGTTTATTATTCTTCTTGTTCCTATCTAGCATTGACAAATTCGATCCAGAACTTACAATCCTCCCACCATTCTTTAAACCACGAATCATAGAAGCCCCATTACTACTGCTACTACTGTTACTACGAGTAGACATCGCGGAAGGGTTATTACTAGGGGTGCTAAGCAGCTCAGTCCAATCACTATCACTTAGCGTAGTTGGCTTACCTTTAGGCTGCGGACTACTTGAAGCCTCCTTCTCAGAATTAGTAATTCTACCACTGCTATTATTATTACTATTATTAAAAATACCATTAGCCACATTGCTGATACCAGGATCAATCTTCAATTTTCCCAAGTATCCAGTATCATTGTTGTTGTAGCCGTCGGTGTCGTAGATTGTTGTCTTCTTCTTTAACTGGTCTTTTAGAGACACGCTGGCTCCAGTTTTCTGTGGGACATGGAATCTCTGGTCTTCAGATCGCAAAGCCTCATTCTTCTTCAACGATTCCGCCGCTTGTTGATCGATCTGATTAACCACCAAAATTTCTCACATCATAATTCAAAACAGGATCTTTTTTGAAGGAAAAATAAAAAGAAAGAAAATTTAAGACAGAGAAAAAAAATATGCCTGTTCAAAGAAGGTCTCGGCGACTTTGAGCTTGGAGGAGATCCAATTGGCCATTGTCGCTGTTTTTCTCGACCCTCAGATCAGTTGCTGTTGGCTCTGTCCAGCATTTTATGGAAATATTTAAGAGAAAACTAATCAAAATTTTAATTTGGGAGATGGTGAGATTTGAGTTGAAGAGCAAACGCGAAAGGAGTGGGATGACGACGATGGAACATGGAATGCTCTCGCTAGCTTGACTCTGTGGCAGAAAGCTTTTGAATGACCGTACGCAGTTTTGCTGTAAATCGGTTTATAGCGTGGAAGATCTTGATTCGTCCGTCAGGGAAACGGGAGGCTACGACCGAGGTACGTGTCGAAGTGCTTGCACGTGATGTAACTCGCTCCACACATGCCTGACTAGGACTCAACAACTTCCCCCAACGACGGCAAGAGCAAGGAACTGTGTTTGGCTTCAGACCTCAGACTAAGATAATATCGAATGGAAATAAAAATGGGATCACCTAGAGATAGATAAACTAGATAAGAACAAACAACTGTAACTTTGAGTGAAAACTATGTTTGTTGTCCATAAATTTATTGAAATTACATCATATAATTATATTTAGAGAAAACTTTTCTTAACCATAGTATCTTTACGTCTACTTAATGTAAATTATAAAGTACTTCAAAAACCTTTTCACTTTAATTTTAATCTTCATATTTAAGTGACTCCAATAATATTTTGTATTATATCTTAATTCAATTATTAAGAAAATACATCAGTTCATTATGCTATAAATTTAGCCTTATGATTATTATAATCAAATTTCTAAACACTTAATCAACTAGAATCACACACAGATTAAATAAACAATGATATATTTGTGCAAATAAGAACACTAACTTTGATCAATTGCACATTATAAGTAAAACAACAAAATTTGATAGATTTGTATTCTTCTAAGTCATGATCTAAAAACTAAATGAATTCTTCTTATAGAATAGAGAAAATTGACATAACCTAATTTGAAAGGAATGTCAAGAAAATATTTTTGACTTGGGGACCACAACTCTTTTTGTAGTCTGTATAGTTTTACGGCCTATTAACTATAATGACTCATAATGGGCTTGAATACATAAAGCTCGTACTATTACTTAATTCATATTTCTGTAGGCCCAATTAATTTACCAAATTAGATCACTTTTTATTACACATATATTCGAGATAAAAATCTACGTACACATATACATGTGACTCATAAAATTCTAACAATCTCTCACTTGGACTATGTGTGTTTTCAGATAATGAACATAGAGAAAACCTTAGTGCGTGCAAACTTGCTATCTTATTCCAAAAATATATCAAAACAATCTGGTCCATCAATTTTACTAGTGTAGGATCAAAGTGGCTTTTGTCATCTAATTGTGTGACTAAACCAAACAATTGTCACAGGATTAGCAGAATCAATGACATAGATCAAGTATGGATGCGTAGCATAGAAATTGCATGTGATGTGACCATAATCATGCCTATTTCCAACCAGTCCTAAACTTATGACTCGGAGAGTTTCAAAACACTTTCTAGTCTTATGCAATATCGCAACAAAAAGCAAATTCCATATGTTCAATTTTTCATTAGATTTCATAAACAAATATGCATAGAAAGATAACTTTAGACCTTAGAAACTTAAACCTTAAAGACATATATAGAAGTAAATGATTAACTCCCATTAAAGTGACATGTACACCTATATTGGCCACATGTATATGAAACACTAAAGGTGGTAACCCTTTGGTGAGTGGGTCTGTGATATTGGAGTTTGTACCAATATGTTCTATAGATATTTAAAGATTTTGAACCCTTTCTTTCACAACCAAAAACTTCACGTCAATATGCTTTGATTTCGACGAACTTCAGTTGTTATTTGAATACAATACAACGGCTTGATTATCACAATAAATCTTTAATGATCTTTTTATATCATCAATCATTTGCAGCCCAGTGATAAAGTTTCGCACCATATTTCATGACACGATACTTTATAGCAGGCTATATATTCTGCCTCCATGGTAGAAGAAGCTACAAGTTTCTATTTTTCATCTTTCCATGAAACAGCTCCTCTACTAATCATGAAAACATAATCTAAGGTGGATCTTCTACTATCTAAGCATCCAACGTGATCAGAATCGTTGTATCCAATGACTTCTGGTTCTGCCGGATTCTGGCGGAACTGTACGTTGCCGTTTGGATCCATGGAGTTGGCTGCTTTCTGTAGAAACTTCGACGCAAAGATCCCTGCAAAACAAAGAAGGCACATCGGGGGTTGTGTCCCGATTAGCCCCTCCGACGCTCAAGTCAGTCTTTTTGGTGAGGATGAGATTGTTGTATGCGGAGAGAATTAGGTTGTGATTACGTACCTCAATATGGTGGAATTGTACCTTATATATGGAGTGATAGCTAGGTTTAGGTCTTTAAGTGTGCATGGAGGTCTCTCACATGCAAATGGGCTGAGGAGAGTGTGGATCGGGCTTGGGCTTGACATATCCATTGGGTATGAGACTGATCTTTGATGATTGGACCGATCGGCCCATACATCGTCGAGACTGGGTTCGGGCCCAGTACAACCGACCCGACCAACTTCCATTCGCTCTAATCATCTATATGTTAGCATATAGTCATTTGTTCTCTGTAAATACCTCATAACCTGTTTTGTTGTTTTTCAGTGATCCATTTCCGAGTTACTCAAATATCTGCCCAATATCCTTGTTATGAAAGCTATATCCGAACGTGTACATTCTTATACATACATGAGACTCTCTACAATCGAAGTATAAGGGATTTTATCTATCTCATCTTTTTGTGTGTCCAATTTAGGACATTGGAGTAAACTAAACTTATCACCCTTTAAAACTAGAGTGTCTCCCAATGCACAATCTTGCATGCCATATCGGCTTAGCACCTTATTAATATGGGACTTTTGAGATAAACCAAATATACCTTCTTTACGATCCCGATAGATCTGTATAACTAAGAGAAAAGATGCAGCACCAAGATCTTTCACTGCAAAATTCTTTGCAGAAATTTTTTGGTTTCATGCAATAGACCCATATTGCTAATTGCTAGTAGAATATCATCTACATATATCACTAGGATAATAAATTTGTTCCCACTGAACTTGATATATATGCACCGATCAACAATGTTTTCCTTAAAACCAAACGAGGTTATCACTTGATCAAATTTCTAATAGCATTAACGTGATGTCTGCTTTAAATCATAAATGGACTTCTTAAGTATACAAACAAGATGCTTTGAATCATTGGATTCAAAGTTATC